>QWZN01000154.1:0-82479 GCA_003693225.1 Venturia aucupariae | reverse complement strand
ACCTCGCTTATTTTTTATCCTAGCTAACTTTACAACGACTATATATATATATATTTTTTATTCCGCCTAAGGTACGAAACCCTATATTCTCTCGCGTAGGCGGAATTTAATAGTATATACCCCTATTATACTCTAGAAATAGTAGATTTACTAGTATTCTAAGACTTAGAAGTATTTCTCTAAGTCCTTCCTACTCTTACCTCTAGGCCTACTAAGGGGCCTTTCTAGGGCCCTATTTTCTAGGGTCTAGACCATTAGATCTAGGTGGTCTATATAGATCCAGATAGTCCACAGTGCAACGTGCAAGAAGAAACTATTTTCTGGTGGACCAGGTGGGAGTGCTGTGGAACTGGTGGTTCTGGTGGTTTTACTCTGGACCAGATGGAAACAGCATAATGCACTTTTCCCGACGTATCTATACCCGCCTAGAATTTAGAGGAGGTACCGCCCGTTATTCAGGCGCTCTAGGAACTTTTATAATTAATAATACTATATTAGTAGGTAAAAATACCTCAATTCTTATATAATCTAGCCTCGTATTATATGGATAGTTAGATCTTCTAAATCATACAAGACTATATTATATAGTTTTACTAGTCTATAGAGAAATTAGATTAAGCTATATAGAGGTAGTATTAGTATATACCTACCTTCTACTATACTAAAACAAGTTTCCAAAAAAGGCGATGACGTAGCGTCCCCATGAAGTATCAGCCTCGAGTCGTCTTTATCAACCATAAAGACCCAGCAAAACCTTACTATGTACATCCAAAAGATTAAATAAATCCCAATAGAAACCCCCAATAAGCATCTGTTCAAGGAAAAACCCCCAACAAACCCACCAACCCACCTCCAAAAATGACCCGCCGCATACCCCAACGCGAAACCTACGAATCATCCCAACACCAATCGCAATCCCAATCAACAACAAACACAACCCTCACAACCTCAAAACAAGAACTCGGTTCAAAAGCCTCGGCATCCGCCTCCTTGAATCTAAACATCTTCGCCACTCTAAGCGGCGTCTTCGGTTCCAAGAAAACGACCACGACGGATACGGCCCCCGATGGATCGTCGAGGTCGGTTGAGAATACCAAGGGTGTGGGGCGTGTGAGGGGTCTTGGTGCTGCGACGGTGGATGCCAAGGCCGATGCTGAGGCGGGGGATTATGTCAAGGAAACGCGCAAGGTTGAGGAGGGGAGGGAGCAGAGGCAGGAACAGGAACAGGGGCAGGTGCAGCAGGTCAATCATTTGGGGATTGAGGCGTGAGGGGGTGGGAGGGGACGGGTTTGAGGGATTTGGGTCTAGAGATTCATGTTGCTATGTCTTTTGCTGAAGTTTGATGGAAATGATGATTTGGAATATGGTATATGACGGCAGGATCGATTCGGTCAATGGTTGTTTGATGTTGCACAATGACGCAGAGGTAGAAATATTGGGTGCGAGTATGAGAAATTTGTTTCGATGAAGATATGTCAAAGAAGCGAAGGTCGTTCGATGATGTTCCCCCGCCAACATGAAACACAATAAATCCTCTGAGTGGAATAGTGGCTCGCCACATACTGATTTGTGAATCAAACCCCCAGTCCATTGACTGCCCACGTGTTGTCACTCATTCGGTCGTCTGATTCCATGAACGTATGCCATAATTTTCCTTCCTTCCTCTCGCTCTTCCTCCTTACTAATGCAGAGTCCGAAGTTTTGTAAGAATGCAGCCTCGCTGCCATAGTATCTTGTCAACCATGCCTGCTCTTCCTCACTCATCGCACTGGTTCGGCCGTCCCTTTTCGCGCAACGGGACTGTAATGCCGTATATCTTGCCTGTTCAGACTCCGACCACCTAGCATCAACAGTAGGATTGGAGTCAAAGTAGGCGATCGTGCGGCCCTCAGGAGTTTTGATCGTGACCTTGGAGGCATCATCGAAGCTCATCTGCACCAAATATTCGTCCAGAAAGTCTCGGGAACGCCCGATGGTGTTGCAGCGGGCGGAGGGTACATGTAAAACATGCTTCAGCGTCAACGTTGCATTGGAATCCATGCCATCTTGTCTAGGGTACAGCTCAAGAGTGCAATGAGTGTGGAGCACCACGGTCCCGATGCCTACGACGGACTGTTGTTCATTGGAATATGATTCCCCGGTAAACGATGAGAATGGAATGTAATCAGTGAACCATGCTCGGTCGTTGGCGATGCTGCTTGAAGTCAGTAACTGGTAGATGATCATATTGTCTACATACTGGACATTGGAATTGCAGGACCAAGACCAACTCGAGTATAGGGGAGACCTAGGTAGAACAGCCATGATTTGTTGAAGATGCTAGAGAGGGAGGAGAGAACTAAATCAGTGCGCTCACATTTTCTAGACATTCGCAGGCCAACTTGTAGGCGGCGAGAGAACCGGTGTATACATCTCCTCACGAAATGGGGACGGAACACCCGCATGGCGACATGTCAAAGGATATTGCTCTTCAAGGTACAGCTAGACTGATGGATCAATATCGATAGATGTCGGCCAGATGCAAGAAATAACTTCAGTACACTTTAGGTGCAAGTTCAATATCGTAATCTCTAGAGGCAAGGGTTGATGAATTATTGAGGTTGTAGTGCCCGCAAACCATGTCGGATTGTGCAGAGCAGATGCTCTTCGACGTTGATCATAGCGTTGCTTCTGTTGGTCTGAAATAGAAAAGCCAATTTAGTAGGTACCAAAACCGGACACAGCTTCTCTTTTGATGGAGTTTCGCGGTGAACCGTGAATGTGGTTGATGAATGTGGCACTATAATCAACGTGGATATGATACATACACAGTACACGTGCCAGTGGCTGCGGTAAACCTGGGTTTGAGACAACGTGGGCACGATGAACTTCGTTGTACTTTTTGTCCTTTATCACACAGAGTGCTCCAACTCGTACGCATAGACGGGCTTCCAGGATGGCTTCCACGTTGTGGTGTCTCTTGGTCCAGCACAGTCGTGTCATTGATTTAGTGCCTTGTAGAACATTAGCAGTCAAATATAGCATTGTAGGGTCCTTGTTTGGAGACCGGTATGGATGAATTAACTTCTAGCAGCTTGTGAAAAGGTGCTAGGATATAATCGCCGCCGGTGTCCAATGCAAAGGGTTGATTCGGGAGCCAGCAGGTATCACCGGTTGTGCCCTCACCGAGTCGGGATCGGGGCGCGGAAGCGGACATGAATGATATTGACTTGCAGATGTTGAGGCTAGCGACCGATGGGACACGCTGGAAGTGCTTGTTCTTGCAGACATCCAGCTTGTTGATTGTTTAGGCCAGTCGCGCGGTATCTGAAGTCCGAATGACCTCGGCCTCGGGATGGTGTTTAAAGCGAGTCCAGAGTCTGCGCACGCATTCTGATAATTACCCGCCTCCAAGAATCTAAACAATCTCGCGCCGATCACCAACCCCAATTCACAACACAAACATGCCGTGCAACCCAGAACACTTCTCCCACCTCGTTTACCTCCGCATATGCCTAGACGAAGCCCGCAAATCCCCACCTAAACCCACAAACTTCTGCGTCGGCGCCCTCCTCCTCCACTCACCACCCTCTTCATCTCCATCCATAATCACAACCGGCTACACTCTAGAAGCCCCAGGCAATACCCACGCCGAGCAATCATGTTTCGTAAAACTTGCTGAGCAAAAGGGTTTGACTGAGCAGAGGGTTGATGAGGTTCTGCCCGACGAGCATGTCGTGTTGTACACGACTATGGAGCCGTGTTGGAAGAGATCGCCTGGGAATTTGCCGTGTGTGGAGAGGATTCTGCGAGCGAAGAAGATTAAGAAGGTTGTTTGTGGTGTGGAAGAGCCGGAGACTTTTGTTGGGGAAAATGCTGGGAGGAAAATATTGAGGGATGCTGGTATTGAAGTGGTTTATGTCAAGGGGATGGAGGAAGAGATATTGAAAGTGGCTACAGCTGGTCACGTAAAAGAGGAGACAACAGGGAAAGAGTCATGACTGACTTGATCCCCAGTCAGGATTCTATTCATACACAATTTTTCCTGTGGCATTGCGAATGTGCACCACATATCACCTCAATTACCACGCTCGGCATCCTCCTTCTTGTCTTTCGGCACACTGATCATCTTTGGCACAGTCACCGCATTAAGTCTTCGGAAAGCCTGCGGGGAATCAGTCAGCAACTATACCACATTACCTTCGGACTTACCATCCAAAGTCTCGTATACCAAAGAAAGCTCCATGTCCAAAAGAACCAGGCAAACCAATAATGCGCCCACCAAAAAGGATTGAGTGCTTTTCGCAAACTTACATTTTTGATACTGGAGTCTGGCAATTCGCCGTCCCATTTATCGGCCACATACTCGATCTTGGCACCATCTGCTGTGGTCTTAATCTCGATGATGGAATTGATGGTTTGCTCCTTGTTGATGCCCTTGACTACGTATCGAGTCTTCATCTCCATAGTAATTGGATTGCCGGCAGATGTGACCTTGTGGTGGAGGCGCTCAATCTCGGAAAAGGCAGACTGCAGGCCATACTTTTCGCATATCAGTGTTCCGAATTCTCAAGATCGAAGCGGAGTAGGCATACCCATTGGGGCTCATACTGTTTCCTGCCTCTTGCAACTGTAATTGGGTCTTCAAACACAGCGTCATCGGTCCATAGTTGCAACTTCTCGAGAGAAGGTCTTCCAGCGAAAAGATCAAGAACGCTTCCGACGATTGTCTTTTGCTGTGCAGACAAGTCTACACCTGTAGCGGTGCTGATGTTTGTGTTTTCGATGGGAATGTTTGTGTTGGACATGTTTCTGATTTGAACAGAGGCTGGCCTGATATAGCTTCGTGGTATTGTGGAGAAAAGAGAATTGCGAGATTGATGGATTGTTCGGGAGATGCTCATAATAGTGAGATTATCTAGGTTTGTGGTGAGAAAGATGAGATTGGAGACGATTTGTACCTTAGGTAGAGAAAGCCATGTTGACCGAAGTGATGACGAAATGCATGACTCTGACGCGTTCATTGCGTGCGAATCCCGATTGGGACGGGATGAGGAGCGAGATCACGGGGTGTAGGTGGGACTGCAACTGAATGGATCGATCGGAGGAGTGATACTACCTACTAGTACTGACTCGTGTGAGATCTGAGTGGATATCCCGTCTCATTAAGGCCAGGACAATACCTAGGTACGAGTAGTGAATATTCTACGGAGTACATAATCACTACTAGTATAATGAAGCCTTGACCCCAGCCTCACGACTTTTCGGCGCCCCCCCCTCCCACACACTTTCAACGAACGCTTGCCAACAACGAACACCCAAAAACCACCTTCATCACCTGTAGAACGCCGCCTTATTGCTAATCATCCAGGTTCATCCCTCCAAGGCTCGATGATTGCGAGCCTTGATCATTGAGTCGTTGCTGAGGTGGAGTTTCTGCAGTCTGCACCCAAAATCAAGCTTCAGAGGCTGCAGAACGCACTCGCTGTCTCACACTACGGTACGCAGCTAACTATCTGCACGATACGGCACCCGGATCCGGATGCATTCAATGTGTCGGTGACCACACAACGAGACCCCGTCAAAAGCTATATTAGCCAGCCGCCCTCCCACTAGAGGACCATGGAAACCACCGTTGGATATTGTTTTGTCCTCATTTCCCGTCCTTGTCGTCCTTCGAGCTTCCATTCTTACCTACAACTCAACTAATAAATGCGCTGCTGATTCTGGTGTCTCTCTACTTCGAGTCTCGTCTGCTCCGTGGCTTGCCTATTTGTGCCCGAGCTCAAGCTACCCCTCCGTCTTCCAACCTTCCAAGATGCGATCATCATTTCGACTCCTCCCCAGCCTCCTCATTTTATCGCAGCAAAATTTCGCTGCGATAGCAGATCCGTTGCCTTTGCCGGAAGCACTCCCTGCGCCAGACGCTTATCCACAACCGACAGGGATAGCCCTTGAGGTAAGAACTGCAGAGGCTTTCGCAAATCCAGAAGCAGAAGCAGTGCCACAGAACTACTATGCATTCTCTGGAGCGGTGTACATCGTGGGTGCTGGTGGTCAGACCTTGAACGCTGCCAGTCCAGCGTACTGCCCGAATCAAGCGCCTCAGGGGTGCGGAAACATTGGGGTCTACAACTGGTGAGTCCAGACTTGCAAGAGGACGGCGATGACTCTCTCGCACCCATCTCTTTCCTGCAATCTTCGTGACCTAAACGCTGATTTTCAAAATCCAGGTGCTGCCCTTCTGGAAACTCTTGTGCATGGACCTCAAGTGATCACACTGCGGTGGGCTGTTGTCCAGCAGGGCAATCTTGTTCCGGATCTGTTGATAGGTCGGTCAATTATTCGTGTATGATACTGACAATGCTTACATCTTTCCCAAAAAGATCTCAAATCACAACGGTTACCGTGACACAATATGCCCCCACAAACCCGACGACCGTTGTGGTGGTCGGTGGTAACGTAGGAGTACCAACGACGACATACCCGGTACAGTACAACGGCTATTGCAGTACTCTAGTGGTTCAGAATCAAGCAGGCTTACCGACGACGAGAGGAGGATACCCGTGTGGAACCATTCTAGTTGTTGGGAATGCGTCAAGACAAGGGGTTGGGCGAGATATTGCAATTAGCTTGGGACTATTTTATGCCAGTTTAGGAGTTGTGTGGGGTTTCTTTGGGCGCGGGAGGTGGTGAGCCCCAAAGGATTGAGCGTTCTGCTCCCATGTGAGTTGTGATTTTTAATCATATCCTCTTGTCTACTAGTCATGTCACTTTGGATCCCTCATCTCACCCGTGAGAGGAACATCGTTTAAAGAGTAGATTTTGCAGCCGCTGTATGACATGGTGAAACTCTTTTCTTGTTCATGGTTCTAGTACAGGACAAATTTCGGTCACGGATCCCACTCACCCGCGATTCCCGAGCCTCAAGCATAGAACAACAAACAACGTCCCACGTTTGTTGTCATGGACCACACCACTCTTCTTATCGTTTATTTCCGGCTTGACTTCGATTTTTATTTTTCTCATCATCAACAACGTCAAACCCATCGAGCGGCAGGGTTGGACAGGTAGACTTGCAGCTGTGGTTTCTTCCTCCTTGGAATGTACATGCATTACAGCTGGATTGTAGACTGGGTCTACGACTATCATAATGTATTCCCCGTTCACGGGATGTGATGCCAATGGTCAACGACTTTACGGATTCGAGTACCAAGTCGCCCATCCCGGAATGAGCAGAGCCACCATCCAGCACCAGTTGAACAGTCCGATCCGCCAGCCTTCTACCCTACAAAAGAAATCTCTCTCCCGAAAGAAGAGAATTGCTACGCTGTAGAAGGAAAATCCCACAATCAGAAACACCATCAACGAGCTCGAAGCCAGAGACGACAGAATTGAGCAAAACATACATCCGAGAGTTCGAATCCATTTCAGTATACCATTGAAAAGACAAAACCACGAAGTCATACAGAGGCCGTGACTTGATGGACCAAAATTCGCTTGATGGTGGAATTGGAGGAATTGGCTGGACACTGAAGTGACTTGGTCTTTTGTCACTATCTATGCACTCATCATAACAATATATGAAAGCTGAATGTCAATCGCCAGGAGACAAGTATCACTCTATTCATCTCTTGCAAGATTTGTGAGCGGTTTCTTTCATCACATCTGCTCACTTGTGCAGGCAAAAGCGTAAGAACCTCAAGGTCTGGTGGGTTATCAACTGGCACCGTCCAGATGGGACAAGTGGAAAGGATTGGGGATTGCCAATCTGAGTTCGCGTATCAAGAAAGTGAAAGAGGAACTCATAGACGAAGTGACTCAAAATACCACTGGCTTTGACCTGTCTCATTTCAGAATCGGTTGCGATGAAGTCCTGGAGATCTTTGAGGACTGAAACTGGTGGAAGTTGTCGCTCTCACTCTCGACTTGGAGTCTGCTATGAGGAGCTTTGAGTGCACTTTAGTAGCAGGTGGTCTGTGCAATTGGTGGAAGCAGGAAAGGGAGATATGATGTTCACGGGTTGCGTTAGAGATACTAGAAGGTGATGAGGCATGAGTCTCGTATGGATTTCTAGACCGCAAAGGATACCCAGCCCCGACAAGACTTGATAGAAATGGAATGGATAATGGAGAAAGAGAGAGGTATGGTGTTGATGTATGTGGGAGGGAGAGATCGAGACCGAGATTGACGAAAGAAGTTCGGCTAAACACGAGTCATGTAGTCTAAACGCCTACTACATAAGTATGCAAGCCCCGAGCCTGTTAATTTCCTCCTTCTCATCTTCTCCCCTCATCATCATCCTTTGTACATCTACCATGCATCAGAAGTCTATCCGTATGCGAGTGCGTATACTCTACATAAACGAAATGCATGCCAGTCACCCCTTTTCGGGCATGTTGCAGACTTGCAACCTTGACTCCATCAAAAACCTACTGCGAACGAAATCCGCGTATAGTCTCATATCGAGACCTGAAGAATCTCTGTCCGCTCTGGACACTCAATGAAGGACAGATTCCCAAGCCGTTACTGGCCGGACTTACTAGGTATAGGTCTATCAAAACCACTCCAAACCGAGTACAGCGTAGTAAAAGCAAGGATCTCGCTCATGAAATCTACACAGCTGGAGTGATAATTTCATACTCAATTCAATCATTCTGGACTCTAAACGGGGTGTATGAAATGGAATAGTGTCTTTCCAAGATATGACCACGTGATCTTAGCTACATACCTAATTACTTACCCAGGTAGAATCAGATGCCGACTTGCACATCAACACAGAATTCGACTCATTGTTTCCGAAACCATTCAGCACAACGGTACGGTCCAGATCGACAACCATGGCCGACCCTCAACCAGAACCTGATCCAAGATTGGCCTTCCTCAAAGCCGCGACCATCAACACAGCGGGACACATTGCAAAAATCACAACCATCGCTAAAGGCGCCATTAATGAGCTGGCAAGCCTGCGGGACCTACACGATGATCTCAAGAAAAGGGCGAACCAATTGGAAGAGGAGGCGAAACAACATGCCGACCTGAAGAAAGAGTACGAGGGCAAAATTGCGGAACAGAAATCGAGATTATTCGAGGTCACCAGCACTTTATATCAGAAAGACTCAGAGCTCGGAGAGAAGGACATCGTCATTGAGAAACTTCAGACTAGGTTGTATTCTAAAGAGGAGGAAAATAAAAGGCTTCAGGAAAAGAATGAAAATCTTGTCCCAAAGCCTTTGGTCCCAATGTCCAGAAAACCCGTAGTTGTGGTGGATTTAGAGGTTCATGTCCTTAAAGTCGTGGTCTCGGCTCAGTACTCACGCGATAACAATAGGAAATCGATACAGATGACGAGTTAGATCTGGAGAACAACATATCCAAAGTCAATACTACCATCCGAGCTACCTCCGCGATAGTTTCTCGGCATTCGAAAATGTCCAAGCTCAAGCGACAAACTGATACGCGCCCTAGCGGTGACAAACCAGCGAACAATCGACTTAAGCGTTCGACAAGCCTGCAGACCCGGACAGCCATCAATTTGGTCAGCACACTTACTCAAGACACTATCAAACGTGTCAAGTCAAGGTTCATCGAAGCAAATATCGCGAGTTCTGCCTTTGAGCGTCACAAGATCAATCCCAAAATACTCGACTATCTTCTACTCGAGTTTCTCGAGCCATTCGATGTATATTCCAGTAGTCGCTTCGACCGCGTCCGAGCTATTGCCAGGCTGCACAACGCAAATGTCGCTCAGAGTCACCGAGCGGGAATTTCTTTGACAGAGATACAGTCATGGAAACAAACACAAAATTATAAAGCAGAAGGCACTCCTCTTCAAGTGATCTACAACTGGTATTACCAATTACAAACCAAAGCAGCATCCCAGGCTTTGCGCATCATGGTAGAGCACTTCGGTCGAGGTATTGTTGTCTTGATGTCACCGACAGATTTGAAGTAAGATGCCCCCAAACAACCGAGAAAGAAAGTCGCTGACCTTTTGCATAGCGTAGGTCGCACTATGTTTCGTAGGGGTGGACAACTTGAGCGAGCGTTGAAGCTACTCCTAAGTATGGAGGAATTTGGTCCTGCATTCAAGCAGTATTGTATATTACTCGAACGGCATATCGGGGTCCCGATCATGCAGCAAACGCCAATCTACTGCGATCTCTCGGCCACAGGTCAACCTTTGATAGACTTGCTGCAACGTTATGACCAAAACAAATGAACGTATAGCGTAACGAGCCAAGGGCTGGGCTGTGGCGAATCACAATAAACAAGCGAGGGTTGCGGCTGAAGAACACCATCGTGGGTTGTTCTCACATGTCTTATGAAGCAGGAATAGAGATGAAACATGGAGATGGATGTTGCCTATGAGGTGGACCCAACTCGGCGATGAGGCTCTAGAATATCAAACTTCCTGTGGTTCGTTAATCTCTTTATGACTCCATCTTGCTTAGCTGAGAGAGGCTTTCACTGATGAAGATGCAGCTTAGCTGATTGATGCCGACTGTTGACTGCGACTTCCGTGTGATTATCAAATTGGAGTCTCTCAGGGTCCCATAATGCGGGTGGATCAAGATCCGCGTGCGAGCTGCAATACCACTGGCTCGACGCCTAGTTAAATCATCTTTACCACAGCCTCAGATTGGCCGAGAGATGGCTTGGTCCCATTGACGATAATGAGTCTTCTGGACGATTCGGAACTGGCTTCTCTTGGGGGCGAGTACCTAGGACTAGAGTCTAAGTGGCTGAAATTGAAGTATAAGAAAGAGCTCTTAGACAACCCGAAATGTTCTAGTATAGGCAGCAGGCTTTCAAAACGATTGAATTTCAAGGACTCAGAAGTCAGATAGCACAGGTCTCTAGATTGGGAGTAAATTCACTAGTGATCTTCGGTGTGTAGAAGCACTCGGACATTGTGATAGGATCGTCTTGAAGGGAAAATATCCATAACACTGTAGCCGTCACCTGCACAAGGGCCTGGAAATATCAACACTGGTGGCTGAAGCGCCGCTGACTCATTCGGTTGATTCCATCGACTTTAACTGCCCATAAATTCACTTCCACAGTACATCGCACAACCAGGAAAAGTCAAACCCAAACATTCAGCACTATGTCGGACCCTACAACAAATTGCGACACGCGCTTCTCGCTCATCGACTCCTTGGTTGACAACATACAGAGCTTTGGTCAAGTCTCAGAAGTCTCGAACAAGATATCGAAGCTCGCTTCTATAGCCAAATTTGCCATCTACAAAGTAGACCGCTTGGAGAAACTCTACAACAACGCGAACAGGGATTTGGACAGGCTTGAAGAACGACACGAGGATACCCAAGAAGAGATGCGCCAATTGCGACGCGACAATGACGGGTCCGTGGAGTTGAAGCGGGCTAATCTGGTCAACATTGAAGAGAAGAACGGTATCATCCAAGGGCTAGAAGAAGATTTGGAAGAAAGCAGGGGAAAAAATCAGGCGGTTGAGGAGACCAAGAATACCTTGGTAACCAAATTCACAGACCAAGGACTGCGCATACTCGACCTCTCCCTTGATGTGGCTGAATACAAAGAGATGATTAAGGAGCTCCAAGAAGAGAATTCACGGCTGATCGTCGCTCGGGACGCGATGGAACGAGCGAGTAGTACAGTAAGTAATAGACACGGGCAAAACTGGGCCTCTGATTAATGTCCCCTCTCCGGCCTTCATTCGCCAATCCAACTACCTGCTAACACAGTCTCAATTCGGGATCAATGTTGATGATTTCCCCGCGATTTCTTTTCGTATCTCTGCCAAAATCCCATCAATATCGATCTCGAATTGGACGTGACGCACTGGGTTCAGCTATTGGAAGTTAAAAGGAAGGACATCAGTTTAAACCCCCGTGCAGCCTATCATCAAGCTGTGCTAACATACACTAGCCCTTCAACAACAGTCTAAAACATGATCGTGCAGAAGAAGAAGAAGAAGAGATGAACTCACATATGCCTCCTACGAGAAGACACAAGGTGGTCGCAAGTGTGGATAGAACTTGCTTGCTGCATTTGAGTAGCAACTTCGATAGACACGCCTTGTCCGCAGCAAAACATCAGTTCTTCCAGGTCCTGAATTCGTACATACCAACCTCAGAAACCATTTCCAACCCCCCGGCGGCCATCCACTTCAACGAAGAGAACTCCAAACGACTGACAGCAACAATCTTCAACGACCTCCTTTCCCTCGGCCGCCTCACCGCCATTCAAGTCCTCATCCTCGAGCACAATACATCACCTACGATCCCCATAGTCCCCCAAGTCCTGGACACTGAACAAGTCGCCCTTCTTGGAGACCATGTCCTCGGCCCGGCAATGCAATCCATGTCTTCCTCCTTGGAACATATTGTAGGCGAGCGCACTGGCCTCAAGAACACGAGTTCTCGCAAAATGTTGTACTTGCTAAACCACTATTTGAATTTCCAGAAACAGTTTGGGTTGGTTCAAGATCTGTATAGGAAAGACATTGGTATACTTGAGAGGCTGCGCATGGGTTCCGGTCTGGCTCTGCAAGCCGGTGCTTCGAGGTGGGACATTACGACTACGATTACAGACTATCTTCTTAGCGTCACCACAGCTAGTGATGAGAATCGGGTAGATATCAGTCGTGTATCCAGGTTCCTTGCTGAGATGGTTGCTTGTTGGGGGAAAGGGATTTTGGTTCTTGTTTCTTGGGATGCTGTCAATACGCTGGAAAATGACGCGGGGATATCCGGTTTGGCAACTATTTGCGAGATCCTTCTTCAGGCGACTGGTGGACATTTTGAGCGTCACTGTGAGCTTCTCGAACGACACGTTTGGGATCCAGTTATAGCTGGTCTTCCTCTCTCCATCGATCTCTCAGTAGTAGCTCGACCAGTTATAGAAATGTTCGAGGAAATCGAGAAATCAGAGAGGGCTAGGTAGTGTTAGTAACTCGCAGGAATCACATATGTAATTGAAGATGTATGTACCAGAAGCACTAGGCTACTCGAACTTCCACCTGAGGGTCGTATAAACACTGTACAAGGCTGATACATCGCCAGCGGCCATAAGTCTTCTGGATAAGCCACCTGCGCTTGCGAAACAGCATATAAATCGGACCATATTAGCCCACCAAGGATACGAAGCTGCCCGGTGAAGCCAGGAGATTTGTCAGCGTGATTACCTAGCTCATTTGGATCGAATCCTGCTTCGACAGCTGTCACGAATCCGCAAAAGTCTCCTTGCAGTGTCATATCTTCAGGCATTGGTTGTTTTGCGTAGGAAGCCACAGAGGCGGTACCGACAACCAGGAAGACGCTGGTGAGGAATCCTGAAGATTTCCCCTCCTCTTCTTCTGCTTCTTCCTCTTCTATTTTCGTGAAGTGTCCACACAGCTGTCAGTATCGCACGACAAGAGTTTGAGAGATCGCGGTACTCACTTTGTAGCAGCAGAAACATTGCCCTCCGATGATAGAGTGCTCACGTCCTCTAGTCATCTCAATATAGCCGTTTCTTTTATCAATTCCACTACATACACATCCTCACCCCAGTCTGCGGGTCAGCCTCAAACCGCTGCTTGAATGCGCCCCATTTCTCGTCGGTCAGGGTGTATATTAATCGGTATATCACAAATCCCTATCTCGTGGGGTATCCATGAAGCCGAAGTCTTGTGCCAAGGATGTAAGTGGGAATATGGTCAATAGTAGTGGTATGAATCTCAGGAATGGGGCTGAGGAGGGCATTGCATGGTGGAAGAGAAGAGAAATTTATTGTATGGAATGGTTTGGTACGTTTGGAGTTTTTATATAGGTGGGGACGGGATGTTTGCATGTTGCTATTTTTGGGAACAGGGGAGGTGACGCTGTTGGGGGATTTGGGCAGGGATGTTGGATCCACTCCTCTTTCTTTTCCCCTTTTTTTCAACATCTTCATTTCTTCTGAAATTCACGAACATCGTCTCAATCTGCATCTCCATCACAGGCCATCACTCTCGATAATAGAGCATGTCTCAAATTCATACCAATCTTCGGCACTCATTAGCTTGTACACTATCTGACTACCCAGGGAATTCTTGTACCTTTCGATATACTCCAGTTCCGCTTAGAAGGTTTCTCAAGCTTCAACCAATGTTTTTCGATGAATGGACCCCTTTATGACGGTCTCAGTCTCGCGATCGATTTAATGCGCTCTGAAAACCGATGGCTAGCAATGAAACAATGAAAGCCCATCAAGCCAAACAAAGCTTGCGTGTTTGCTCCCTCTCACCAAAGATGGAGCTGCAAAGTTGAACTCACTTTTAGCAAACAATTCTCGCACACGATAAAGAGCAGGCTTTCCGAGTGGGGTTTTCAGGACCAAGCATCCACTGCTTAAACTCAAAATCATTTGCCCCTTCAGCATATCAAGAATGGTTCCCGTAATATCAAAGCACATCACTCGCATGCGCGGAACCATGCCACCCGAACTCGAATTGATGGTCATTACCTTCGCGCTTACCAAGGATGGCCAAATCACGATAGGAACAGGAGAGCATGATATCTTCTATCCCGACCCTGAAACATTCTGGAAAGCTGAAAAAACCTGGAGGAACCATGTCTAGTCCCCTCTTCCAACACAGAGACAAGGATTTCTACAATTTGTGCTTCCAAGTATTTTTGACGAGTAACGCGTTCTGGGTTGGGAAAGGTGCTAAGCGCAATATCGATAAAAACCCAGAAAATCAACTTGTGAGGAAGTACCTGAGGCATCTCTGCTTTGAGGTTGAGGTGGAGCCGCCGTGGTATGGATATTGTCTTGGCATTATGCCAGGGCTTTGCGCTGGCCTGAAGACCATAACCCTCAACATGGGTGATTTGATCTTCCGTCCTCAAAATGTCCCGTTTACGTCTATTTATTCAAGTGGGATTCACTTCTAAGGAGATTGGGGTGATGATTGGTTCTGGATACGTTTGAAGAGAATAGGGCTTTGCTTATGCCACTGACAGTAAGCATTCACCGCCATCGTCATTGGATTTTCTCCGAGTGGGAGAGTTGCATATCACACGAGAGCTGTGCCATCGACGGAATTGAAAATGTCTACTTGCATCAGTGAAAGATCGACATAGGAAAGGACGCTGATGTACTAAGAATCTACATTCACCTGTCCAACTCATGCTTGACCTGTGGAGACATGAACCCTCTTTCTAGGCTGCGATAAATAGAAGACCGAGAACGACATTCTTCCTCGAGTACCAGTCAGTAAGGAGATCGCGAGGCGGAGTGTCTTAGCTAGTCCCAAGACGGGATCCCAAAAGTCTTTGAGGTTTGAAATGGTGATATCGAGCCTGCCCCTCCCGATACTAACCTTCACTAGAACATCAACAATCGTCTCTTCAAGGTCACCAGCTGAATCAATTGCTTATCCTCCAAATATGGCCCTTCACGATCGTTCGCCGACGCAAAAGAAACGTACAATTAACAACCGCGCTGTGTCGTGTCCAAAGGACTGTTCACTCAGTGGCGGGCAATGCCACTGTGCTGGTTGTCCGACCGGGCAAGTTCCATATCCCAGTGGAGGAGGCTGCCACTCGCCCAGAAAGCCTCCTTCAGAGAAACGTACGATTGATGAGCGCGCCGTAGGGTGCCCAAAGAACTGTCCAGCGGGTGTTGGCGGGGCATGCCAGTGTCCTGGTAACAATCGTCCAACTGGTTGTTGGCCAACTCCTGGTTACCCTTCTCCATCAGGCTGCAATTGCCCTAAAAAGAAGCCGACGGAATGAAACGGTTTTGGTACGAGGAAATAGACATGGTTGGATGACTGGAAGCGCATTGCTCTTGAACATTTCTTGGCAACACTTGACGAACGTTAGCTAGTTATGGGATGTATCTCTGCTGGTAATGAGAATTTGCCGATGATGTCTTGTTTTGTCTTTCGGTCGGAACTGCTCTGAATTGTAGGCACTAGATCTCGTAAATTTATCAACCATGGCTTAGGAGTTATTGCCCAGGCATGAATCCATTGTGTTAAGAGACATCCCTTCAATGCCCCTCTCCATTGACATCTTTTATCGACAGTTCGTACTGTTTTCATCATCATGGTATCATAGTCCTTCTCAAACGCCGGCGCAATGCAAACAAAAACGAAATCTCCAACGCCGTGAGCCACCGATCAGAACGCGATACTTCTCTTCCTACCTGTGTATTTGCTGCCGGCTTTTACTACTCGCCCTTTACGCTCCAGCCGATTTTTGGTCCTCAGAATCTCGTCTTTCCGTGTAGTTCTGTCGCCCTTTGTCCTGCCTTTTTTCCTGAAGTCATCCACCTCAACGCCATCCATACCAGTGACCAAATTCGTGATATCGCCCGAGGCACCGACCGTAAGAACAAGGTAGACCTTCACATTTTTGGTGCCCTGGCCATCTTCCAGCAAGCCAGCGCCGAAACCAGCACGAATTGCCGCACCCGAAACCATCTTTTTCTGCTTGTCATCTCGTGGATAGAATTGGCACACTGCTCTTCCACCTCGCTTCAGTGATGCGTATAAACTTTCGAAGAACCGTTTTAAGCGGCCTTCAGGACTATCAATGGTGCTTTCGGCGTTGCAAAGCCATTGAATTGCGCTGATGCTGATAGCCGCGTCGAAGGTGCCAGGTCGGAATGCCACACCCTGACCGGCATCTGCGAGTAACAGGTCGCCCTCAACATCTCTTTCTAGAGCTACTGCCAGCATGGAAGCTGAGATATCCATTCCTATCCATGTGTGAGGCCCTATTGGGGGTTCTATTGAGGAGAGAATTTGGCCGGAGAGCCCAGAACCGGAACCGACGTCGAGTATGAGGGATGGAGTGGTGAGGTTCAGGAGGGAGAGAGCTCGGTGGGTCATTTGCGCCTGAATGTTCTTGATACGCGAGTTTGTGTCGTATTTCTTGGAGGTGGTGTCATTGTAGTAAAGGTCCGGCGGGCTACAGTTGTATTAGTTGAATTGTCAAGCAGTGTAAGCGACATAATTACAGGCTATCTTCTGGACGCGACATTGCGAAAGCTGTATGTATGAGAGACCTGAGTAGGTAGGTAGGTATCGCTGTATTCAAATTTTGTTGTTATCGATAGAAGTACTGGCTAGTAGGTACCTCAGTGGGTACTACTAGGTAGTTCTACCCTGGCAGAACTAAGCTCAGTGCGGACCTCCAGTAGTGATGACACCTACGTAGGAGGTATGGACAAGCCTCTGCCTGTTTGCCTACGAAGCAAAATACCATGGCATTCTCACTAATACACGAATAATTACACCATGTGGATTCTACCTCTCGTGGGCTACATAGGAGTGATTCTGGGCTTTTGCTTCCTCACTTTGGCGATTGGTACCTACCTTTCCCCTGGCTGTATCCATGAAATCAAATACTTATACTGATCACTGCCATAGCTTCCGGCCTATACTACCTCTCTGAGCTCGTTGAGGAACACACCGTCTTCACCAAGTATCTCCTCCAGCGATTGATCTACTTCGTTATTGCCCTCCAAACTTTGCTCTCTCTCGTCGACAGCTTTCCGATCAAGCTTTCTCTCCTGAGCATATTCAGCCATATTATCTATGCGCAGAACTTGCGACGATTCCCCGTGGTTAAGCTGACAGATCCTCTGTTCCTATTGTCTTGTGGTATGTTAACAACATGGGAAGAGAATGGCCAAAAACTCATGAGCTGATTGCAACAGTCCTCGTCCTTGTAAACCACTACCTATGGTTCACCCACTTCCAAGCTCCTCCACGATATCGAGCCGACTTCTCATATAACGGGTACGCTTACGACACGACAGAACAGCCGTCGTTCTCCGAAATCAGCTCCTTCTTCGGACTCTGTGTTTGGCTTGTTCCCTTTGCGCTCTTTGTTGGCCTTAGCGCAGGCGAGAATGTGCTCCCAAGCATGGGGTCAGAATACGCAACTGGGAACGGTAGCAATTTTGTCGCGGCTGGAGCCGAACCGGGAAGAAAGGAGCAGAGTAGGGAGGGTTTGGCCAAAGCACTGGTGAATACTGTCAGAGATTGGGCAGGAGGAACGGGTGAGGCATTGGGCATGTGGAAAAGCGATGATACGAAGAGATGGTAATGAGCTGCTCTGACCTGTAAGAGTCTGGTATGATGGGCACAGTCACGATAATGACACGGAGAAGAAATGGCATATCTCTGAGACCTGTTTTGCCAGCGCAATAACGGCATATCATATTGGTTGTAGGTCATCACCAATTTATATTCATGATTGAGATGTGGAGGCAGGCAAGAAAAACAAAGATTCGTGTCAAACAAGTCATAAAAATTTTAGACAGTCGGCCAATCGTCATGTCGGAAAAGCAGCGTATTCTGCTCGCCAACGCCTAGTCGGCTCTTTTCCTTGGGTTTGGATCGGTGAGTGACGTGGCATGTATTGTTGACTTAATATTGACTTCAATAGGCGTTGTCAGTCTCATGAATGGCAGGAAGTCGACAAGCAGAATCCTATTGGCAGCAAATTCCCAGATTCCCCCCTTTTGCAAGCATGTCGTAGTACATAACCGGCAAATGGCCGGTTTTACTCAACGGACTACAGTGTTAAGCATCGAAGATAGTCATGCTCATTCCGGTTGTCAAAGCCCAATCCCAAAGTAATCAGCAGAAGTCTGATAAACCAGGTCGTGTCTTGCCTTCCGAGATCCAGTCACAAAATTCCGGCTGCACATTTGCTTGGACCAACCAACTCAAGATATCTAATGCTCCACACGAATCCATCTACCATAAGCCGTGGAGTTTTGTAGGGTAAGGAAGAGTGGACTCGTTGAGCACCTCGCCTCTAGCAACCAGGTAACCAGGCTACTATATTTTTCTAACAAAAGCACAAACCCATTATCAGTTTATGTGTAAAACTCAATCAGCACTGACAAATTTGGTACTCCGGGGGGAAAATAGGCAAGCAGAAATTTCCTGATTTTGGTCACTGATAGTTGACTATTATTACAGCATACTAAATCGGCCAAAAGAAAATTGGCACCCATCTGAACAACGATGGCGTCAGGAACTACGCCTAGAAACTCAACTATTTTTCAGAAGGACGTGCCTACCGAGATTATCCAGCAAATAACATCTGGTCGCTTCCCATCTGATTAGCGATTCGGCATGGGATCTTTCTCTGCTGCTACTGTGTCTGCAACTGCTCAGGACTATGGAAATGCAAAACAAGCTGGAGACCTTAATTCACCCGCCTTAAAAGACCAGCCTTTGGAGACTCGAAACGAGGTCTTATATAGCAACGCTTTACGTGCTCTTGTTTCTAGAAACATACCGGTACTGGATAGTGCCGTTTGTGACGAAATTTCCGGTACATCTTACGCAAATCTGCCGTCGTACCTTCGACGCATTGCCTTTGATCCGTTCGACTGGCACAATGCTGATGCGCAATACATGCTTTTGCTTTATCGCCCTTTGTGGCGAGGTACGAACTGTCATTCTTGATGTCAACGACTTTAGATTTGACGAGCTCGTTGCGCCTCAGGAGTCTGGATCACCCAGGTCGAACCTTGGAAGAAGCACCGTCGTGGGTTAATTTTGAGAGCCAGCCAGAAGGGAAGGAATACCGTAGTTTCTATGCCGCCACCAGAGACCATAGCCGAGTTCTTCGGCCTTGACAGGATTCTCCCATGGCTTGTGCATACCGGGATCGATCGTGGTACTCAACTTCACATTTGTTCCTCCTTTCCAAAAACCCGAAAATCACGTGGTAACATATCGATCTAGAAGACCTGAACGGCCACGTACTCGGGCTCTCTGAGAGCCCTGGCGGATCTGGAATGAGAGACCCAAAAATATCATCAGGGTAGCTATGGTATGGTTTAGGAAGCGGTTTGAATAGAGGAAGGATCAACTTGATCGCGTCAAAGTCGTCGGAAGTTTCAATGGAACGATATTTGCTCGCGATGTGGGTATGGATGATCAATTACGAAAGTCACAGCTAGGAAGACAAAGCGGACATAATTGGCTGCATTTGGAAGACGAAGATGACTGACGTAAATTTGCCATGTCTATTTATGAAAGTAGCTAACGGTGCTCAGCTCCTCGGGGATTCTTCTAAACAAAATCTAATGACTAGGGGCTTGATTGCCTGCCATGCACCTTGAGGAAAGGAGATGACCATTAAGAGGCTTGTACCAAGATCGACTTGTTCGTAGTAGGCTCATCAATTCAGTGCCTCTCGATGAGAATCTGAGGTCAGAACAACACGTCTGATTCAAGACCGGTAGCGATAGATGTTTAGTAAGTTACCCGTCAAAGTTTGCAATTGATCACAAATCGAGAAACTTTCGCTGTTATTCTGTATTCCGAGGTCTTTTTCTCTTTTTCAATCATACAAGCAGGCTAAGAATCGGTGGCAGAAGAGTTTCTCTCCTCCCAAGTACACTGTACAGCCTCTCCTGCCATCCCCTCATCTTCTTCCCTTGCCGCCCCATCAACCCGGCCAAACCTTCAACATAGCTCACCCACACTCCACGTCTCCGGCTCACAAGCATTCTTCAAAATACGACTCATCATCTCGAATCGCAAGAAGCTGCTAATCACATCGGGTGACCCACCTACAATCTAGTCCGCTATCATTAGCAAGACCTGAGTTCGTACTCGATATAAAAGCGTAGGTTCTATACATTTCCTGGATCAACAATACATTCACCCATCAACAGCCTTCCATAACCGAATACTCATCATAAGTTAGGTGGGTAATACACGATATTCCATACGAACGACAACAGGGCATAAACCTTTCTCAAGGCGCGACAGTCATTCTGACACTATAAGTCGAAAGCATCAGTAATGTCCGGCTTGGTGTCACAGAAGCGGAAGAGAGAAGAGACCTACTGGACATACAGGCTCTTTCGAGGTCCCACCGGACAAAAGGTCAGCGTCACGTACTGCCAAACCTTGCAAGAGTGCGAAGCAGCCATGAGGCGCATATCAGACTCACCAGTCCTTGGGTTTGATCTGGAATGGAAACCGCTTGACGGGCCGAACATCAAAGACATGGTCTCTGTGATACAGCTAGCGTCAGAGTCCGATATTATCGTCGTACACATCGCTGCATTTCAGGGAGGGCGCGAGGCCACCCGTGAACAGCTACTTAGCCCAGCTTTGGAGAAAATCCTGGAGGACAAGTCAATCATCAAAGTGGGGCTTAAAATTTCCGGGGATGGCAATCGGATGAGAGATCACCTGGGCGTCTACATGAAGGGAGCGGTTGAAGTTGCGACACTTAGACCTGGCGAACCTTCTCTTAGGAACCCATCGTTGTCATTGTTGACTGAGACGTTCTTCGGTATGCCCCTGGACAAGAGCTTGTCAACCAGTACTTGGCACTACGAAAAGGCGTTGAGGCAGGACGAGATCGATTACGCCGGCACGGATGCTTATGCTGGTCTGAAGTTATATCAACACTTCATTAACGACCATGATCCTTTGGAGCTTGACTTCCTCGATTTTAGGGCTCTTCAGAATAAAAAGAGACAAGCCGATCCGAGCTCGCTCCTCGAGAAACTCAAAAAGCTTCGTCTCCAGTTGACGGCTGATCCCACATCTATGATCATGGATGTTGGTTCTAACACTGCGCTAGAAGCTATCGCAAAACATCTTCCCACTACTGTTTCGGCGCTGAGCAGAGTTCCAGGTTTCAAATCAACGACTTTACAGAAGTACAAGAAGGCCATCATCGAGCTTGTACAAGATCATGTGGATACGCACCCTCAAGACAACAATATCATTGACATCGACTCCTCGTCAGACGCTTCAAGTTCTCAAGACGAAGGCTCTCCCAATTCTCTGGCCGGTCTTACTTTCGTCATCACTGGCGTTCTGCCAAATCTGAGTCGGGAAGACGCTCAGAATCTGATCAGACGATCTGGAGGCAAAGTCACCGCATCGATCAGTAGGAAAACGAGCTATGTCGTGCTTGGTATTGCTGCAGGAAGGAAGAAACGCGAGACGATTGCAAAATTCAGCCTGAAAACAGTTGATGAAGAAGAATTGCTCGATATGATCAGGACTCGACTTCCACCAACCGGGATCACCGAAGGTGGATCATCCCGAGCCAAAAAGAGAGTGAGGAAGTCATAAAATGGGAAGCCTGGCTACAGCATCGAGCGCTCTCACAGCGCCGCAAGACTCTCTTTTCTCCTCCTCACAGGACACCCTCCTCTCATCACAAGATTCACTTAGCTCAAGCAAGTCGTCTAGATACTCCTCCCGGTCCTCGCCCACACCTCAAACACTATGTACCTCATCTCAACCCGTCCCCCCTTCCCAAAACGATATAATCTCCTTCTCCTTCTCCTCCTCCCTAGATGCCGAGGACTCCCGGAACCCCCAAGACTCTCAAGACTCCAATGCCTCTACAATAACAACAAATATCTACAAGACTCTCTCCTTGGTCCGCCAGAATCTCAGCCAGCGCCTCCGTCTCTCCCCGGAGCAAATCGCCACACACAATCTTCTCCAAAATCTGGCAGATATCCGTCCTCTATCACAAGAGGCACTAGAGAATCTGGGTGCAGGTGCTTTCGCCGACATGGTTTTTGATCACGAAGGGGATGATGCAATCAAGATTTGTAGAAGGGGGTAAACAAAAGAGTGTCCATGGAGTTGAGGACGGCATGTATCCGAGTATTGTTGATTCTATGAAAGATGAGTTTGTCTTTTGGAAACAGGAAGGTTGGATTCTTTTTTGATACTGTTGTGTTGTTTGGATTGGGATTTCACTGACGGTTGGGTTCGGGTTGCTGAGTAAGGATTCGGGGTTAGGATGGATTGGATTACAAAGAGGATGCTTTGAGCTAGATAGGTTCTTCTCTGAATCTTGGGGTCAAGATACTAGGGTATTGGGAAGTGCTGAATCTCATTCATATCTGTTGTGAATGCCCTTGCGCAGTATCTTCAGCAATTTTGTGTTCCTCGCCTTCAGGAGTTACAGCTTGTGTCCTCGTACTAAATCTTTCCCACACAAGAATCACAATCAACGAACTCCTGGCGAGCTTCAGGAAAGTGTATTAGAAGACTACCGATCTCAATACTTGGTTGAAAGGGCTGACCCGTCATCGAAGTTTTTCAAGAGGGGGCCAGCCACTAAACCGATGAAGCCACCATGCTTATGCTTCTTGGGCAATAAGTGATGATAAGGTAATAGAGAGCCCCATATGCCGCAATCCCGCAACTGCGGCATACCATAGGCTTCGTAGCGCCGTTTCCTCCCCTCTTTTCAAGTACAACTTCAAACCCACTTCTTGCCTGTCAACCTCTCGTAGGCCTCCCCATAGCCCTCACCCGTCTTCTTCGCGACCTGCTCCGTCATCGCAACCCCATCCTTTCCCTTCAAGCCCTCACTGGTCAGCCAGTCCCTCAAATACTGTTTGTCCAACGACTCCTGGCCCCGTCCGACCTCATACTTCTCCTTGGCCCAAAAGCGACTTGAATCAGGCGTTAAAACCTCGTCGACCAAGACAACCGTGGGCGGAGAAGTCGATCTATCGAGTCCGAATTCGAATTTGGTGTCGGCAATGATGATACCGCGTTCGTGGGCGTAATCGCGAGCTGCTTTGTAGATCTTTAATGAGAGCGTGGAGATCTGGCCAGCCAGGTCTTGGGATTTTAGTACTTCGGCCGCTGTTTATTAAGGAGATTAGTAATGCACTTTCTAACCATCCACCGTCCCTCCACAATCAATGTAAAGGAACGGTGAGGCATGACATACCTTGCTCGGGACTGATGTTCTCATCATGCTCACCCATCTCCGCCTTGGTAGACGGCGTCCAAATTGGCTCCCCAAAACTCTCGCTCTCCCGCAAGCCCTCACGCACTTTCATCCCATGCACGGTCCCACTCTTCTTGTACTCACTCCATGCACTTCCAGTGATATATCCCCGCACAATACTCTCGATGGGTAAGACCTCCAATTTTCGCACTTGCATGGAACGACCCTCATATTCACTCTTCACAGCCTCGTCAATTTGGAGCTTGGCAGGTAATTCGAGGGTCATGAAGTGAGTTATGAGACCGGGGATCAGTGGAGGCAGGACGGAAAACCAGTGTGCGGAGAGTGTGGTTAGGAGGGCGCCTTTTCCGGGGACACCGTTGGAGAGGACAATGTCGTAAGCGGAGATTCGGTCCGTGGCTACGAAGAGGAGGGTGTTTTCATCTACTTCATAGAGATCGCGGACTTTCCCTGTTGCGATTTTCTTATAGTACTTCGTTAAATCGGTCGTGGTTATCGTCGGGCGGGTGATGAATGAAGGCATGGTTGTCAGTCTTCGAGTGGAGGAGTGAGTGATTGAGGAATATCAATTGAGGCTTCGATTACTTATAGTTTTGTTTGGGAGGAACAATGTTGTCGTAGCAGTCATACTTTTTGGGACTCGCAAGGATTAATATTATAGGCCGGGCCGCATTGTTAACTATATCACGTGGGCTTATGGCACGTTCGCAGAAGCCGCTAACACAGCGGATGGCTTGATTGAATTCTTCATGTTCTTGGAACAACGTATTTCTTCTCATTTTGAGCGTGATTGAGTTCTAGGCTGGACGAGATTTCGTCTCTTAAAATAAACCGACCATGAAGTATATTGCAAACCCTCTGTACATGAACACTATTTACCCTCCTCAACTAATGCGTCTCAACCGGTTTAGACCTTTGGTGGTTTTGCTGCTGCTGCTGCTCCCGCGGCCGGTGCAGCTCCTGAGGTGGAAGTCAGTACTTGCTAGGATCAGGGATGAGGAGTCTTAATAAGTCCTAGCATAGAGAGGCGCAAGATTGTCTCAGCGCAGCGGAGCGCGGGACATCGCTGGCGCAGAATATCAGTCGCTGGCGCAGGGAATTAATCCCTGGCGTAGCGGACATCCTGCGCAAGAAATGTCCTGCGAAGCCATAAGTAACGGAGAGTTGCGGGGACTTACCAGCGGCTGCTGCAGGTGCTGCTGCCAATTTCATAGGATACCCTTCAATACCTAAAGTAAAGTTAGGATGGACACCAGCATTTGGGGGGGGGGAAGCGCGGGTGACTTGCCTTTGCAAGCGGAGTTAATAGTAGGTTCAAACTTGGCCACCTCGTCAACTTTGCATTTAGATGGCACGCAGGTCTTGAGAGCAGTAACGACATTCGCAGCCTTGCATACGCATGCAATGTCTAAGAACAGATGTTAGCATCAGACCGATTCGACGTTCTGGAAGTAAGAAGTCCAATCTCTACAGGATCGGGAAGAAATCGAGATGATGGACTTTATGTGAAGGTAAGGGACGTACTAGGAATGGTTCCACATCCAGCTCCTTGAACTTCAGAAGTGATACATCCAGTCGCGCTGTGACTTGTCAACGCATGCTTCATGACACCTGGAAACCTGAACATACCACGATGGAGGCATCGAGAACCCCATGAAAGTACCTTGAGGAGCTGCGAATGCAACGCCTGCAAACAGTGTCGCAAGAGTAATGGGTGCGAAGGACTTCATTCTGACGCGTACAAGAGTTGAAAACGGCAATTAGAGGAAGATGAGGCAAATGGAAGCGTAGGAAATTTGAAATGTGTGTTGAATATCCCAATCGAACAGCTTGAGAGCCTTTATAACTGCCTGCGGAAGGAACATGATTCAGCAGGATCCATTCGCCATCCATGTAGTGCTTCACAAAAACGGAACTCTCTCGACGCGCGGACTTGATGATTTGCATGACCGAAGCATTAATCATGTGAGCCAGTGTGGTTCAACTCCACGGGAAGAATGAGGGTTAAAAGATATATGGATATCTATATCGAGAGTCAATTTGCAATGCGTCGAACTCAAGGCGCTTTCCTTATTGGGTGGTTGCATTGGGGCATGTCGACGAACGGGCGACAAGCTCCCGTGACGAGTTTGGAAGAACTCTACTCGAGTAAACTGGGCATCGTGCATGCGCAAATGAGCTAAGCAACGTTATCGGCATAGATAGAAGAAATACAGATAGTGGATCGGAGCATTCCAGATCTACCCCAGATTTGAGCAATAACCTGGTACCCGTGGTGTGAACCTCTTTTAGCAAGAAGGGCCGTAAACCAGGTGCACTCGCCTCAAGTATATGCCCATAGCCCGCCGCATATAGCCCGGATTCGTCGAGTGGTATTTGTATAAAGTGAGCAGTGATCATTAGAAACAATCTGTGAAGTTGTACTAACTCATCCATGGGACAGTCGGAGGTACTTCGGACAGAGTCGTAGGAGGATGAAACGCAAGTGCAAGATGCCCTACCTTTGTTAGTGCTTGATGTTTATGAACCTCTATATCGCTCGATATTTGTTTAGGGCGTACAAGCACTCAATGTCGTCCAGCTTCGAGAGTCATCCCCAAATAGGGTATGGTTCCACATGGTCCCTTTGTTCTCTAGCCAGAATGCCTACTTCAACAATAGTAAGACCTCAAGTTGTTGTGCACTATACACTGCCCAAACACGGGCAATCATCTCTTGCCCGCCAATTCAGCCGCGACTTCGGCAATCACAAGTTTTCTGACGCCTTCGAGGCCTTCCGATCTCTTGACATCGGTGACCCGTCTGGGCAGATCTTCGAGGCCGACAAATTCTTTAGGAAGCACTGACTGAAAGTCAAATCCGGAGTGCTTGGACAAGGCCAGCTCGACGGCATTTGAGAATTTGGCAGGATGTGCTGTGGAGAGCGCGACGTGGTGCGTCCTGGGCGAGGTTCTTTGTACTGATCGAAGGGCGGCAGCGACCCCAATTGCCGAATGAGGATCAAGGATATAAGACTTGTTTTCCCATCCATACACATCGCGAATGGTGGATATCGTCTGTTCGTCGCTGACTCTTTCGCTTTCAAAGTCATTTTTTGCTGCATCCAAGATGGATTTCTCTGCTCCAAAACCTCCGCTGGCTTTGAGCTGTTGTAGCCATGTACTGACCTGCTCACCAGCCTTCTCTCTCTTTCCTACCACGTCGCCCTGGCCGTACACTTGATAGGCTAAGAACCACAATAGCCTCTCGAAATTGCTGCTCACTAGAATGTCCATGGCTGGACTTAATGTTTCTTTGACACCATCTTCGTGAGCTTTTGCACCGTCTGTGGCAATGCCCCCCGTTGCATCTCTACCATACACCTCATGCTTTTCATAGTGACCGGTTCGCCAAAATCTGTGCAGGATATCGTTCTCGTTTGTGGCTATGACAAGCTTCTCCACTGGCAATCCCATGCGCTTTGCGAAGTATCCGGCGAGGATGTCTCCAAAGTTGCCTGTTGGGACAACAAATCTGACGGCGGAGCTGGAATCGTAGGAAGGTGATCGAACCAGTTGAAAGTAGGAGTGGAAGTAGTAGGTAATTTGGGCGAGAATTCGAGCCCAATTGATCGAGCTATGCAAGGTGGTTAGTGAAAACAGGTCTGCGAGCCAAGACTGCAGACTAACTTGACAGCTGCAAGCCGGTGGGTCTTGTTCATCTCAGCGTCTGCAAACAAAGCCTTCACGAAATCTTGACAATCGTCAAAAGTTCCCTCCACGGCCACATTGTGTACATTTGCGTCCAAGACTGTGGTCATTTGTGCCTCCTGCACTGGACTGACTTTGCCCTTAGGATGCATAATGAAGACCGAGACGTCTCTCTTGCCTCTGAGACCATAGATAGCTGCACTTCCAGTGTCTCCTG
The DNA here is from genome assembly GCA_003693225.1 of Venturia aucupariae. Classification (NCBI taxonomy): domain Eukaryota; kingdom Fungi; phylum Ascomycota; class Dothideomycetes; order Venturiales; family Venturiaceae; genus Venturia; species Venturia aucupariae. The sequence goes on along the minus strand of QWZN01000154.1, from coordinate 54,853 downwards.
ACGTAGCGCCAATTACAGTGAGATGTTCCCTTTCGCCAGCTTGTTTGGACTTGTTCCGTCGTACGAGAAAGAATTCGAACAGGTTTCCGAGAAATTGTAGGGCAACATCTTTGAAGGCAAATGTCTGCAACAGTCAGAAACGGCCTGGACCCAAGATCTTTCAAGCTACTCACGGGTCCATGGAACAATTCCAGAAGATGGATGTTGCGTTTGGTATCGAGGGTCACGTTGGGCGTTATGTTGTCCACGCGGAAAGTGGCATAACTCTTGTTGATGATCTGCCGAAGATCCTCGGGCGGGATTTCGCTGGGGGTTATGTAGAGGGAAAAGATGTTGAAGGCCAATTCCTGGAAGGAGGCGTCTCTCCAACCTGTTTGCCAGTCTGCGGGCAAAGAGGGAATCTCTTCGGGGATGAAGAGACCTCCGTCCTGGGCCAATCCTTTGAGAACCACGTCCTCGAAGGAAAAGCCATAAGAGCCTCCTCGGGTGCTTAGATATCGCTGTGAAGGAGTGTGTGTGGCCATTGTGGAAGGGTGATCAAGTCGTTGGCTCGACTCAAAAGACTTTCGTTGTGCTGGTAGGGAAACCTTTGGATGGGGCCGATGCCGGACATTCATCGCCGACCTGATCCATCCAGATCGACCCACGATTGTTTCGGCGGCCCCACTAAATCTCAGTGGCTTGACAACAAGGACGACAGCAGACAGCGAAGTTCTGCATGGGCCTCTAAGTTCTGACATGCAACCTGAATGCTACCTCCTACCTACCTACCGACATCTTGCTACCACGCACGCTCCTGTATCATACATCTCATGCTACCGCGCCATCTCTTGCAAAGCAGAACACAGCTCATTATCGCCAGATCAGGGAAGAGTAAGACTCCCGAACCTACAACGCAATTCCTTCGCTGGGATGCTTCGATGCATCGCTTCAACCGACCTTGTCACTTGAATGGGATGAAGCTGCCAATCCGTCCTTGCTGATGTAACGACAGAATCTCCCCATGGCGCCTGCAATTCCCATCACCATCATAACTGGCTTTCTGGGATCTGGGAAAACAACTCTTATCCTGAATCTGATCCCACAGCTACCAAAAGACTATCGACTCGCCCTGATTAAAAACGAGTTTGGCGATGTAGCGGTCGACTCTCAGCTGGCGACGTCGCAAGCAATTTCGGGTGTGCGGGAGCTTCTCAATGGCTGCATATGTTGCAACTTGGTCGGGTCGCTGGGGGAGGCGTTGGATCAGCTTCGAGTTGAGCAATCGCCAGATCGAATTGTCATCGAGACCAGTGGAAGTGCCTTTCCCGCTACTTTGGCCATGGAAGTGAACAGGCTTGCGAAAAAGAATTCTTACTACTCCCTGGACGGAGTCGTGTCTGTCATTGACGTGGAGAACTGGAAGGGCTACGATGATACATCATTGACCGCTAAACTTCAAGCACAATACACCGATCTGCTGGTTTTGAATAAATGGGAACATGTCAGCGAGCGAGCTTACGAAGACTGCATTGACCGAGTTCTGGCCTTGGAATTAGATGTTCAGACGCCACGAGAGAAATCCGACAAGGGATGGGTGAACAAGGATCTGCTTCTTGGTCTGGATGCGAAGCTTGCAAGCTTCGCAGGAAATCATGGCCATGATCACGACCACGCAAGCGACCACCAAAGTGAAGTTGAGGTCCTTTCCGTCACTCTCAATTCAAGTAACCCAGCCAATGGCGTGAACATGGAAAAGCTTTTGGACTGGCTTCGTTCTCCCCCAAAGGATGAAATCTACCGGATCAAGGGGATCTTTCATTGTTTGGATGCCCCCGCAGCATCCACAGGGGAAAAGGCCGCGTCTCCATCCAATCCGGGCTCGCCCGGGCGGTACATTCTCAACTGGGCTTTCGGTCGATGGACTTTCACGGCAGTAGAACTACCTCCATCTTCATCTTTTGGGGACTTGCCGACAACGTCTGCAGTCACGAAGTCCGTGGACGCCATTAGCGAGCCAGTTGTGCGGATGACTGTGATCGCTGCGCGTGGCGAGTTAAAGAGATGGCAAAAACGGATTGAGGACGGCGAATTCATTGTGACGGCCGAAAAGCCGGACCAAGCTATTCTAGAGGTTAACAGAGTGTCTTAAACCAATCCGTGGCATCGGCAGACTCAGCTTGGCCGCCAATACGTTGCATTCCCGCGCCTTCTGGGACCCAAGCTTACATCTTGATACACCTATCACCGGTACAAGATTGATGTCGAGCTGGAAGTGAGAATGAAGAATTCTCTCTGGCAGTTGATTCGAGGACAGCAACGATATGATACGCAGTGGCATTGAATACATTGTTGCCCTATCGCGATCACGTACGTTAATTCAGAGATGAAGTCTGGGAGACTGAGACGGTAGTTGAGGATTAGTTTCTTGAGAACCTCCACTTCTTGGAAAAGAATTTACGGCTGGCTATATGCAAAGGTGAGGGAAACATTTTTATATCCCTTCACTTTTTGCGTATTTGAGGCGTTTTTCTTCCTCGGTCTTCGGGATTAATCGCCTTCATGAGTCTCTGCAATTCAGGGTCCCAGAGCCCGTATAAGAGTCGTCTCGTCTCAATCTGCCCAAAAATATGCGCAGCTTCTCGGACTGTATCTGCTCGACTGATTTCCCTCCTGTCAACAGCCTTTCTTCCAGCTTTTCTGTAAACCTTGGCGGCTCTCTTGTGTGCCTCCAGTATCATTGGAAACAAATGATGATCTTCACATAGTTTTATGTAAGTAGCCACATGCTCGTCGAACTTTTCTGCCATTCTTACCCATGACTCGCTGTCATCATCGTCTGGCAGATCCTCCTTCATCATTTTCTTATGGAGGCTGAGAATATTTTTTCTGGCCGGGTTTGTTGCGTTTGGATCTTCGCACGCCTCGCAAGTGCATTGAAAATGATAATGTTTTTTGATCTGCTCTCTCCTCTCATCAACTGTTGCGATCAGATACGCGACTGAATTATCATTAATGCGTTGGCTAGGGGTGTAGGTGTTTTCGTCGTAGTCGATTGTCAAAACAGTTCCCACATTATCGATTGGGACCATGGTTCTTAGCGCCCACCGTGGATTCTTGGTGTAGCCGTAGTCTATGATCCGGCAATTGGGACGGCACGAATGGCTAACAAAGTTTAGGTGTCTGTAGGCGACCATCTTGCCACGACGAGCATTATCGGGCCCTGCATTCGCATCAATGCGAGACGCCATGTCATTCGATATAAATTCAATGATTCCTCTCTCTCCACGAGTGTACCAGTGGAAATTGGTAAACAATTGTTTGTCTTCATCACTAAAGACGTTCCAGATTTCCTCGATTATCCTTACTTTGAATGCCTTCTTGGTTTCCAACTGCCCGTCATCATTCTTCTTTCTTGGCCAGTCCTTAAAGTTTTGAAAGAGCGAGGGCTCTTCCCATAGGAGTGTTCCTGCTGGGATGAAGGACTGTGTGGTCTTCAGTACCTTGCCTATGTCATCGGTGCGATCGATCTGAAAATAGTGGCAGCCTACGTCTCGTGGAAACTCGTTCCAGAGCTCTCCAGGATCCCAGTCATCTGGCATATCTGGATCTATTTCGTCGTTGCCAACGCTAGCATCTTCATCATCGTTGTTCTCCATTATGGGGACTCGAGGCTTGACTTGAGCTCTCTTACTTAGCCGTGGCGGCGGAGGCTTACCATCGGGGGACTTTCGTTTCAGCTTTGCCTGTTCGCAGCCATAGTTGACATCCCTCTTCACTTTCCGTGGCAATGGAGTTCTTTCTCGTTTAGATGCCATGGTAATGAGAGCTGTTTTGTGCTGACGTCTGTGTTTCTCGTGTACAAGTTCCTCGAAATCATTGGTGATGGCTAGAGGTGGGTCTTCATAGTCGAAAGGTTACAGAATAACAGAGCTAAATGGCTTTGTCATATCATATTGCCACCCTTTTAGATGACAAGACTGAGTATTTTCTCTCCCGATGTTAAAGGAACAACTACAAAGAATCTTTTTGAGAACAGAGTCACCGAAAGCGCTGCGTGAATCAGCTCTCAGTCTTTGTTTCTACAAAAACAAAGAGTTTAGATTACCAGCGGAGACTACAGGTGACTAGAGAGATGATGTTGCACTTCGCTGTCGAGGATCCTCAATCCTAGGACTCGCAGAAATCATTCAAGACCTCGGCGACCAGAGAGATCTCTGGACTCTTCGCTGGCGGAGGGATCCAAACGCGCCGATCAGAGGTGATTCCCTGGAATCTTCTGGACACGTAATTAAGGGTGGGGTTCATGTAACTGCAGAGGAGCTTGCCGTCGTCGAAGAGATGTTGAAGGATTCCAGTGAAGTCGCGAATGGCGTATCGAAATGCTGGACTAATGAACATGGGCTATGTCTACTGCCGACTTGGATTTAATTTCGATTGACGGTGAATAGATTCACTTGAGCAACTTCGAAGCCAAAGAGAAGATGAACTGGAAGCTGCCTTGGGCAAGGTCAAACTTGGTATTCGACATAAGGAATTTGTGGAAAAGGATGGAACAACACCCAGTGATCGGTGCAATTCCAATAGGGTGGTAGCTATACTAGCAACACAACAGGTCAAAATATTACTTAGATAACGATGAATGCATCATGGGGAAAGATCGAAGAGGAAGTGAAGGAGTAGAAAGAAGATGGCTCGGGTCACATGTCAAGTTGGAATAGTTCTAGCCCGTCGAATGTCATAGCGCCGCTGCTCATGGAATGTTCAACTCAAATCCTTGATGCCTGCAACAACCATCCTGCCAGCGCATGAACTACAAGCCTCTGTTTACACAGATAAACACTCAGCTTCCGTGAGAACACTCGAATGACAACACCCAGAAGCATACTACGCGTTTAGAAGTCACCCTCCATTTTCGCCCTCAAACCTTGCGCGATGCCTTCCGACGACGTCCTACAGCACTCTCAGAGTGATGTAGACTACTACGCCCTTATTGGGGGCGACATACATCTCGGATCGACTGAAGAGGCTATCAGGACAGCTTACAGGAAGAGGGCACTTGCCATACATCCCGACAAACGGCCTAACGATCCCAATGCCGCTACAGCCTTTCACGAGCTTCAAATCGCGAATGATGTACTCTCAGATCCTGCCGCCAAGGAGGCGTATGATCGAGTGCGCATGGGTCGGGAGCTGAAAAAGAAGCAGGCGGAGATGATGACTGGCAAGAGGAAGAGAATGGCCGAAGACCTGGAACGGAGAGAAAGTGGCGCATTCAAGCGCGCAAAGGAGGAGCTCGACGCCGAACAACTTCTTGAAAGGGAGATAGCACGGTTGGCAGAAGACGGACGGAAACGGAGGAAACACATGGAAGAGGAGATCAAAAAAGCTGTGCATGTGGAAGGTGAGGAGGCTAAGATTGAGCCGGAACATCAAAACACAGCGCCTTTGGGAGGGACCAACGTTGATGAGATACATCGCACAGTCAAAGTGCGGTGGATCAAGAATGACGATACCAAGCACATCAATATAGACACAATCGCGACAATGTTTGGGCAATTTGGGCATGTGGATAGCACTCTTGTGCTCAAAGAGAAGGAAAAGAAGACTCGATCCAGCGACGGACAGAAGGTCAAACAAATCATTGGATCCGCTGCCATAGTATACAGTTCCATCGTCTCCGCGCATAAAGCTGTCGAGGACAAGAAGGACCAAGAATTTGACAAGTTTCAGAAAATTGAGTGGGCAGACGGCAAAGGACCAGACACGTCGGCCTTTTCCAGCTCAACGAAATCGCCAGCTCAAAGTCTACCGCAGCGCGACATTCCAACCACACCAGCTCAGGGAGCGACAAAGCCGCAATCTGCTTTTCCAGGATTGGCCTCTAACTATTCCACGCCAATTTCTTCTTTCAAAGAAAAGGCAGGTCAAACTAAAGGCGCGCAGGGAGATGGGCTCCGCAGAGTCCCGTCCTTTTCCTCCTTTAATGTCTCGAATACACCTGGCAACAGTCCATGGGCAAAAGCACCTGATACACCAAATAAAGAGGAAATCACCATGATCAGGTTGAGGAATGCAGAGAAAAAAAGGATGGAGGAAAAGATACGGCGTGAAGAGGCAGAATACGCTGCACAGGGCGAGACTGGGACGGCATGATGGACAAATCACGAGTAGTGACAGGGCGCTATGATACCCTTCGAGAACTTACACTTGGACTCGGACTCGAACTCTCACGGATGGACACTGCGAGGCCTGTGCTATGACCAGGTGACGTTTCTTGGAAAAAATTCTCCACACAAGAATATCTCTCTTCATTCGAAGTCAGTGTGATAGGACCGCCTGTAGTCTCACTGAAACGTCACAAAGGCCACCTCGTTTGCTATGCGTTCTTAAAGAGACAGCAACGTCAATATCATTCCTTCGATAGCACACTGCAAGTGGGCACCTTTTCAGATGCAAACATCGAGAAGCATAGCTGCCCCTGATCTTCTTGGTCTCCTTTTCGAACTGATAGAGAAGATCCTCGACTATGTCATCGATTTGAGAAAGGTTGTTGGCATATAGGAAAGGGTACGTATGTACGTGCAAGTATTCGACAGGGTTGTTTGTCCTCAGCGCATTCAAAAAAGATGTTCGAATGGCCACTGTCTTCTGCTTATGCCCCTACTTGTCTGAAATTTGATGACAGAGGACGTCATCGCTGTATTCGCGCACCTTGTTCGTCCTCACAATCGAATTTATCACGATCCAAGGGACTAGAAAGCAAGAGATCCACCACCAGTCTTTTATCGATACCAGGCTTCAAAACCAGGCTGATCGACGTAATCTATACGACCTGTTATCTTGATGATAGAAATGAACTAGTATACGACAGCTAGAGTTTGGGGCTCAAAATTCACAGACTCTCTTCGAAACTCCAAAGCTGAACTAGACAATCCAATACACCTATTACGACTACCAGCTCAGTGCTGTCTTGAACTACATAATAGGTCATGTTCAATAGGTCTTACCGAGCATTCGAGTTGTTCTTGTCAAGGTCACACTATCCTAGAATAAAAGACACACGCCCAATCATGGCGAAGTATACTTTATCCAGCCGGCTTCTAACCGTCACGCGTCTCTACCTCGAAGATAGCGGGGTCGTATGGAGAATTTCGAGTGTGATAGAGCGATTCCAGATATACAAATATGGACGAGTTCAGTTATTGCATTGTGAATAACAGTGTTTGCTAGACTTGACAGAGTAGAGGTTGAAACCTTAGTAGGTTCTTTTTCGAGATCCTCTAGACCTGAGTAAGATGGTTAATTGGTACAAATTTAGTCTACGAGTCAAGGGAAATTGAGATGGGATGGCTGTTGATACGTGTATTACTATGTCGAACCTCTGGGATGGCAGTGATGGAAGGAGTATCGCAGGATTGCATTCATATTCTTCATGATGATGTTCTTTGATGAGGCCGCGAAAGAAAGAGATTGTCCTGTTGTGTATAGTAATGTGGCGAATTGACCTCCTACGAAGTTGGTCGCAACTGATGGTCATGGCAGGTTAAATTCAGCGGCCCGATTCCATTGTGTCATTTATCTGCGTTGCCGCATGCGTGTGATGGTCCCTAATAGGCTCTAGAACCATTCTAGAGGATTCCAAGGTTCCAACCTGTTTTGTTTGACACGAACGTGGCGCGGCGAACTTGTCCTTGTTGTCGTCTGAGAGGTTTCGCGATCATGACAACCCGACATTTTCCGTTTGAATCGGGTATTCCCGACGGCGCGCACCTCGGCACCCAGTTTCAAAGATCTTGGCGTTGCTAATAAGCTAGTGCGGCTCTGATGCGATATCTTTCACAAGCACGCGTATGAGAAAAGAAAAGACCCACTTCTCGTCCGCGATGAATTGGATGCCATGAATCATAGTCCCTGATGATAAGAAGACCGGGCCGAGGCATGGCGTTTAATGTAAGGATATCTGATCGGTTGGTGTCATGTCCGTGAAGTTGCCATCGATTTCTTTGTTGTTTCTGCCACTCTTTCGTCCTTGAGTATTCGAAGCCTACCGTTTCGTTTACGTTTTTGTGTCCGCCTGATCTTCCGAGATTCCCTACCTACACGATGAGCAATGTTGGAGATTTTGAGGCGGTGAGGAAGGATATCGTAGCGCTTTTGGATCAACCTGAATACGACGAGTGAGTCTTGCTTCGATGCCTCAGCGATGGTGGATCATACTGACCAGCCACAGTGGAAGCGCCGGCCCAGTACTTGTGCGCCTAGCATGGTAAAAGAGATCGATATCCACAATATATGCATAAACTGAGATCAGGACAGGCACTCTGCTGGTACATACGATGCCGAGACAGATACTGGTGGCTCCAACGGATCTGGCATGCGCTATGAGGCCGAAGGCGGCGATCCTGCCAACGCTGGACTCCAACACGCTCGTGTCTTCCTCGAGCCAGTCAAAGCCAAGCATTCGTGGATTACCTACGCCGACCTTTGGACGCTGGCTGGCAAGGTGGCGATCGAAGAGATGGGTGGCCCGAAAATACCGTGGAAAGGTGGAAGAACAGATTATGTCGACGATAGCAAGCTACCACCACGAGGCAGGTTGCCTGATGCCACCCAAGGAGCCGATCATCTCAGATGGATCTTCTACAGAATGGGCTTCAACGACCAAGAGATCGTAGCTCTCTCTGGTGCTCACAACCTTGGACGCTGCCATGCGGACAGATCAGGGTTTGACGGCATATGGGTGAACAACCCGACCAGATTTTCGAACCAGTATTTCAGGCTGCTGTTGTCGTTGCAGTGGAAGGAGAAGGTCTTGCCAAATGGTGTCAAACAATTCGTCAACTACGATGAGGATACAGAGACTGAACTCATGATGCTGCCCACCGATATCATCCTCACCAAGGACCCCAGCTTCCGGAAGTACGTGGAGCTGTACGCGAAGGACAAAGACGTGTTCTTCCACGATTTCAGCAAGGTTTTCGACAAATTGTTGGAATTGGGCATCCAGCGGGATTCCAGTGGAAGAGTGACGAACTCGGACAACAAGCTGGGTGGATACATATCAGCACCAAAGAAGCCTGCCCAGGCTGGCAGTCCTTCCAAGACAAGTGATGACAGGGTTGGACCAAGCGAGGCAAGTCCTCTGAAGAAGCAGAACGAGAAGTTCGCAGCCAGGCTGTAAAGGTGTTTATATGTTGCGATTGGGATATCACAGATGATTAGATTCCTAGATTTAGATATTAGAACTCGAGATGTACTATTCTGCCCAACACTTCCGAGCTGCTGCGATACTTGGCCGATGATCGGGTGGCACATATGTTCCCAACCTTGAAGCTTTCATGTACTAGTAACCAAATGTGCTCAATCACAGCCCGCGCGACTGGAAGCTGAGATAATGAGTCCAGGAGAGAAAAGAGACTGCTACGCGCCGACGCTGTCGCTCTTTAAGGTTTGTATTTCGGCTGACAGAAGGGCGCTAAGAAGAGGGGGTGTCGCCTAAAGTTTTCCGCACCAGACAAACAACAACATCTTCCCGATCAACGAATTCGACATCGAGAAGAGGCGAGTACCTGCCTAGCAAACGATGGACATTGGTCAACTCGGTATCGATAGTCACTGACACGGACTCCGATTATCAACTCTGTCGTTCAGGTGGCGGAGTGACCTCGTCGGTAAACGATCATCACGGTTGTAGAAAGCAATCCTTCCACTTGAGATCGAGCTCGCTATTCGTTTTTGATAATCTTGTTCTTCCGAAATGTTGAGTTGATCACTACAGATGCTTCATTGACGCCGATGGACACTTGAGCCCCAACCGCTTGACGGATTCTGGTTACCACATCTGACGGATTCTGTAAAACAGTGCAGCCTGCTGTCTCTCCTTCACAAAGACGGCTGTCCCTAGTGCTACCAGGCAACTACTACTTATCTCACCACTTCCAGTTCCACCATGGTCACGCCAGACCCACTTGGTGTGCCTCAAGAGCCGAGAGAAAAAATCCTTCGACTTTGATTTTACGACTTTTACTCCGGGATTGGAATGGAGCGGCGAGCACATCGCTGGTGATAAATAGTTTAGTGATAATTTCAGGTTTGGGGCAGTATTGGTGATGAGGATTCCAGAGAGAGGCTGTTTCAGCGCCGACCTCGAGAAAGGGAAACGTCATGGGGTGGATGGGAAGTCGAGGAGGGGAAAATTAGGTTTTGAGAGGTTGTGCTGTATCTGTAGAATGACATACGGGTTTAAAGGACGGAGGTTGAGGTTACATCTTGGGAGGCCGCATGGGTGGAGTGCATGTATGGTTTGGATGGGGAACCAAGTTGATCGCCTGATGGGAAGTGGTGAGATTGCAGGCGAGAAAATTCAAGCTTTCGAAGGTTTTCATTGTCCTCTTTAGCAGAAGGGGCATGGACTAGGTGTCAAAATTTCCGTTAGCTACACAGCCATTGTCCAGCAAGACGTAAACTGGCGTACATGCATGGTTTCAAAATATGCGAACAGTCGAGTCCACGCGGTCAGCTAAACCGTTGTCTGGAAGCAGATGATAATGGTGATCGTCGCTCCATGTGTCGCTCCAAGCCCGTGGCCCTCAATATTCCATTTACAACAACCACCGGGGTCGTGATGAGGGCCCCTTCACCTCCCACCAAGTTCAAGTCGAAACGGCCGGCATCTCTTTTCGAAGATTGGTCTCATCTTCGTTGAATATTTGCCACCTTGATTCGCATAATTGTTTGTGAGGAACATGCGTCCATGATGTGAGATGTAGTCCATTTATTCCCAATCCAATTCTGACGAGTGCCCAGGTTGAATCGGACTCGCTCACTCCACGGACCAGCTTTGCATGCTTTTCGTAAAACTCCTACTAGTTTTCAGACGAATGTGGCCTGACCAGATTAGAAAAGGCATAGCTTATCCGCAAAAGACAGACTTACCTATGGTCGTAATAACCATCTGTCATCCATCCATCATCCCAAGGATAACGAATTCCTGCCAATTCAACCGGACACGGTATCCGTCTCCAGCTTCATTGATGTTCTCCACCACCAGATTCTCCACTGCTTCCGACTTTGAACATCATATCCCTCCTCAGATACTCTTAATGTTTTTTTCAAAACGCAGAGCAGGTCGTGTGCAAGTTGCTCGTGCGCAGTCTTCAATACCACACCCAAAGACTCGATATTTGGTGCAATCTTCGATTGGTAGTCCGACATCGTCAAGACTGTCAGATCCTCCATTTGGTCTCCTGATGAGTCGACCAAGTTCGGGTAGAATCCATCTCACTTTGTGCGAAGATCGATCCGAATTAGTAGGCTGAGCTTGATATCGGCGGTAGTCGCGTCTTCGAGTGCGTGGGCTAGGATCGTTTGGCGGAGATCATGAGGGAGGTCAAGTAGGAACTCGAGATCCAGGTATTTGAGTCAACTGCCCTCCCGATCATGTAACTATAGATCAGGCAACGAAGCTCGCGCGCAAGACCCAGCAGGTCGAAGGGTTGGCAGAATCTGTGATCCTGGCGCCACAACCATTGTGATTGCCACTCTTCAGATAGATGGTTCTTCCATTGTCTTCATGTTTGCCATATCTTAGTGAATGTCGAGCTGATGGTGGATGATGGTTGAAATTTTCTGAGGGTTAAGGCTGGGCACGGATGGAAACCCCTTGAATGTCACTTCGAAGATGCCTGCCGGAAATTGACATACTTTAGAACACTTCTAGACTTCCAGAAATTGTTCAATATCGGTCTTAAATCAAGGAGCCGTTTGTTGAGTGAAGACCTCATTGGCCGTGCAATTCTAGCATCCTGTGGTCATCAAGGAAATCTGAAAGCCGTCTTAGCTGTTGAGACTTTTCACGTTGTCAGGTTACGAGGTTGTTCACTGAGATTCAACTGGGGACCTTAAAGGAGCTATTAGCAGTGTTGAGGGCCCTCAATCGAGATTTGTGCCCGCCGTCCTAGCAATTGCGGAGCGAAAAGTGCCAGAATTGAGATATTGATATCCACTGCAAGGCTTGCCTGAAATTAACTACGCCTCTGGTCAACTCTGGCCGCTTGTTCCTCGCCGACAATAATCTACAGGCTACAAAACGAGCACCCGCGGGATTAAGCATACTTCATTACGTGACTTTCGTAGTAACTTGCTATGAAGACGTAGTCAGCTTGTGCACTCTGAGACAACCCAAAGACTGAATAACCTTGTACTCCAAATTTCCCTCGCCGCGAGTCTGTGGCTGCACATTCGCGATACCTCTGGTCCGTGGAACTTCTTGGATGGCCCTCTCCGCTGAATTATTTTTGATGTTGAGGTATATCTCAACGCTCATTCATCGTCACTCTCCTCCATCTCCATAGCACTGCCGTCGCTGTCCTCCTCGTCTTCTTCCTCTCGCCCACGTTTCGTGCCCTTGGGTTCTTCTGACTTGTCCTTGCTCACTGCTGGCTCTGCTGCTGCCTTGCCGGCCGCTGGGGGCGCTCCAAACACTGCTCTCTGCAGATCTGTCGGTTGGTCATCTGAAGTGGCCTCTGCTTCCTCTGGTTGTGCGAATGTGGGTATTTTGAAGGTGCCATCAAGCTTGGCAATGGTGTCGGATTTGGATTTGGCGTATTGTATTTTCTGCGATCAAGGTCAGCACTTAAGACTTAGTCAGTGCGGTATAGTTGCAGAGTGTACCATCGGTTTGCCAAAGAATTCGAAGCCATTCAGCGCGCGCATAGCGCTCGATGCACATTGGATATCCTTGAACGTGACATGCGCCTGTCCACGCATTTTGGCCGTCTTTAGGGCAACAATATCCAGGACTGGGCCGTGGGTACTGCATAGGCAGTAGAGACACCGGCGAAGGTCATCTTTTTGTAGTTTGTCTGGGAGTCCCGAGAGATATAGTCTAGGGGAATTAGCTGACTCTCGCTGATACAGGGAATCAACTCACGTCTGATTTGGCGCAACGCTACTGACTGCACCTCGAGCAGGAGGGTGCCTAGAGGGTATTTGTGTAGTCGCCATTGTGGTGTCGAGTTGTGGGAGCTGGTGTGAAGTCTGAGTGAACCAAAGAATTTGAGCTTGCCCGACAAACCGGCCGAAGGAAGGTCAACACCAAAAGCTGCTACATCACCATCCAACACCACAAGACACAGCCATGCTAACATGACAATGCGAATACCTCCATTGCGGCTCCTCCACCAGGCAGTCCGGCCGAAAATACACAATGCTCCCTTACATGCCACCAGGAACGCTTCTAGTTCCTCGAATCCCCCTCTGAACCGAGCTCGCAACTTGATATACGGCTCTGCTGCAGTTGCAGCTGTGTCTCTTGGCTTGCTATATGCCACCGACACTCGGGCCTCAATACACGAACACATAGCGCCGCCAGTGCTCCGATTGCTGTTTCCCGATGCTGAGGACGCCCACCACGCCGGCACCCGCGCCTTAAAGGAGCTCTACACATTCGGCGCACATCCTCGGGAGCGCGGAGCAGGGGATGCAGATGGCAAGCTGAGCATCGAGGCTTTTGGTCACATCCTGGCGAATCCAGTTGGCATTTCAGGAGGATTGGACAAGAATGCAGAGATACCGGATCCTCTCTTTGCTCTGGGACCAGCCGTGGTAGAGGTTGGAGGAATAACGCCTTTGCCACAGGCAGGAAACCCGCAACCACGAGTCTTCCGAGTTGCCAGTCAAAATGCTTTGATCAACCGGTATGGCTTGAACTCGGAGGGTGCAGATGTTGTAGCCATGCGATTGAGGCAGAGGGTGCGAGAGTATGCGTACTCACATGGCTTTGGCATGGACGAGAATGCGGAAAGACTCGTACTCGATGGCCAGACTGGGGTCCCACCGGGATCACTTGTTCCTGGCCGTCTCCTCGCTGTCCAGATCGCAAAGAACAAACTCACATCCGATACAGACTTGGACGCTGTCGTCTGGGATCACGTGTACTGCGTTGATCGATTGGGCAAGTACGCAGACATCTTGGTCGTCAACGTTTCGAGTCCAAATACACCCGGACTGCGATCACTTCAATCTAAGAAGCCTTTAACGCAGATCCTATCTGCCGTCGTGAATGCCGCCAATGCAGTGGACAGAAAAACGAAGCCAGTCGTCATGGTCAAAGTATCACCAGATGAGGACTCTGAGACTCAAATTCAAGGCATCGTTGACGCTGTATACGAATCTGGCGTTGGTGGTGTGATCGTCGGGAATACCACGATGAAACGACCGGCTGCCGTTCCAGCAGGCTACATATTGCCAGAAAAGGATGGACGAGCACTACTCGAGACTGGCGGATACAGTGGTCCACAGCTATTTTCGAGGACAAAAGCGCTAGTCGCCAAGTACAGAAAAGCTTTGGACGAAGGTCCAAGTGAATATATCCCAGAACCACCAACGTCGAAACCAAGCAAACCCGCCGCAATTCCAGCACCAGGCGCACCCGATCATTCTGACTCTTCCATCGCAGAAAAAATTGAGGCCTCAGTGAAACGGGACAAAGCTAACCTTAAGCCAATGGACGACAAATCGGCAACGGGTCAAGGTGATGGAGGTCGCGAACTCCATACTGGCCTTGAGCTTCCTGAGCGCTCTTCAGAAAATCAACCCATCATCCGATTACCGGAACGTAACAACCCATTATCTTCTTCTGACAACAAGACTTCCGATGTCCCAGCACCAGTGGCCATCAATACACAGACGCCGTCTGAGCATTCAGACCCTGCCCCTGCACCTCAAGTTTCAGGACGAAGTGAAGCCTTTGCCACGGCACCAAAGGTAATTTTTGCTTCCGGAGGCATTACGACTGGCGAGGAAGCATTGGAAGTTCTGAATGCGGGAGCCAGTGTTGCTATGATGTACACCGGTATCGTCTACGGCGGTGTTGGAACTGTTGGTCGCGTCAAGTCCGAGATGAGAAAAGCGATCGATGGTCAGAGCAAGAAATAGAGTCGGTCTTTGAGCTTTGGATGTGTATATGCATGTTTGTATGAAAAGTAAATGTAGATATGTATGTAAGAAGGCGGGTAAGTGGAAATTTCTAAGTCGCCCTCTCTGTTTCGTTTCTTACCTGCTTTTCTTGATCTGGTAGATCCGGGCTTTCTCGATTTCAATCGTCCAGGAAGTACTTCGGCAATTAATTTTGGAAGCGCATGGTAACATTGGATGCCATGTATGTATGGATGTTCATGATGGTCATCATTGTATGATTAATGTTCTTGCTCATAGGGGTTACTTACACTTGTTCGAGTTTGTCATCGAGATTCTCAAAGCCCGGCAAACCTAGTGAAGTCGATGGATGAAGACGCACCAATTATTTTCGCCGACCTCTCACTTTCTCGAGAAAGTCGATCACCACGTTGAGAGATTCTGGAGCATCAGGTTTCTTTAATCACAGCCCATGCGTTGAAACATTCGTTATCATGGCAGCACAGTAGTCTCATCAATTCATGGTCCCCTGCACTCACTCTAGCTGGGTGGAGAATGGCACTTGTAGGTTCAGATACTAACCTTTTAATGCCTAATCGACCTCGATATTCTGAAGGGAGGAGATCAGCAACAGAAACATGCCGCTATTGAAAACCTGCCAGACACTAAGAAGAGCAATCGTCTTCTGCTTCATCAATCGAGGAACGACGAGTGCGCGATCGTCTTGCCAGATTTCGATCCCGATGAAGAGGGCGAGGACGAGCACGAAACCAACGAGTGTGCCAATGACCTCTGAAGAGCCCCATGATTGTGACTACAGCAAGGCGGACAGCAAAAGATAAGGCTTCCTGGTCGCTGATGAGTGAGACTAGAGGATACAGCAAACGATACCAAAGACAGAAACTGCTTGCGAAATGGAGTAGGTTATCGTGTGAGGGTGGTTAGTGCGATTGGCTGACAAATGCATAAAGATGTTATTGATCAGATTGAACAGGGCAGTATGGAGATGAGAACGCAGGCAGTCATTGGTTTGATGATGTGTGAGGTGCTTCAAATGAAGGATGGCGAGAAGGCGGGGAAGCGGGGGCGGGGTGCAGATGAGTGGCCTTATTAATTCCTCGCTTACAGTACTGTGGTCATCGGGTCGGCTGATCGACAAGGAACCACCCGCATTCAGCCAGTACGTTCCCTGTCCTTGAATCCCCGGCCGTTCCAAGGTCATTGATGCCCATGTCCATGTCCCTCAATATTCCCACTGAAGGAAATGTGGGGTCTTGATGTGTGTGGAGAGCCAGGATTGTGTGCTCCAGAGTGTAAGAAAGAGAATGGAGCTTCCTTTTACGCATACCAAACAAGACTAGAGCGATGGGAAATCAACTTTCAAAGACCAAAGGCTGACAAATTCCACAGAAAGATCACCATCTCTTCCATCACAATCATGATAAGGTAGGAAAAGTGGATGAAAGGTGGAGGAAAAGCATGAAAGATATCCATGCATCAGGGAATGGCTGTCAGAAAGACATTGCAGAGACATCCAGCGTTCCTTTACCTTCCCCAGAGAAGTCACCGTGCAAGATGTCAAAGCAAAGCTCAAAAATACCCAGTCTGTCGAAGTTCATGATCGCTCAAGGCTACAAAATGGAAAAGAGCAAAAAGTTGAACACTATATCGTGAATGAGGAACGATGACTGCAACTTAAATGGAGATCTATCCGATTAAAAATGTTTAAAAGTAGCAATATTTACCATCCCAAATGCAATGACCGACTTGTCTATTCCTCTCCTTAAGCAACACAGACGACCCGTCCGTTGTGCTCTATGGAGTACAGGCCGCCCAGTCAGGTGTTCCCAGCGCCCTACCCTTATCATTGCAGC
Organism: Venturia aucupariae; assembly: GCA_003693225.1. NCBI lineage: Eukaryota > Fungi > Ascomycota > Dothideomycetes > Venturiales > Venturiaceae > Venturia > Venturia aucupariae. Next base: position 38,081 of record QWZN01000154.1, on the reverse strand, counting down.
ACTTTTTAAACGGCGAAATGCCCCCCCTTTCCATTCCACACTATATCCACCGTCAGCCTCAGCGCTCAAGAATCAAAAATCGAAAATCAAAAAACATATCAAAACAATGGAGAAATAGACAAGCCAAAGCAGAGGAGTGGTAGCAAACTCACCGATGGGTTTGAGAACTCGTAATTGGCGGAACCGCCGATGTTGTAGCAGCACTCTCCGGTCTCTTTCATGTGGTATTTGTCGTTGTTCTTGGGGTTGCAGCAGTTTAGGACCCATGATGGCCCGCCACGGGTCTCGAGACTATTCCAGGCTTCGGCTTCAGCCGTTGGGGTTGCTGAGGTGAGGCTGTGTGGGTGGTTAGAGGCGCTGTAGGATGGGGAGTGGAAGTGTTGTACTCACGCCGCGGCCGAAAAGAGGGTGAGGAGGATTGAGATCTGCATTGTGAGGAATGAAAGACGCGAATGGAATCTGAAGTGCTTGTGTTATTTCGTCTTTTTGGTCTTGGACTTCATCACTTATAGATCTTTTGAGATGAGATTTCTCCTCGTCGCGATGATGTAGGTCTTGTTCCCGCATTCTGGTCTGATACTGTTATTTTTCTTTTCTCTGCAATCGTAGGCTTCCAGGAGCGGTCCCAAAAATGGGCCTCTGCTTTCCGCGATTATTGCCTGCGCGAGAATGACTGCTACATCTTGGCACACGGTTTTCAGGGTCTTCAAGCACGTTCCATGAACTTACCACAGTACCTCCGTGGATCTGGCTATATAATCTATATATAGTAATAATTGAATATATAGTAATAATTGAAGAGTTTGCGCTATCTTCATGATCCTGAAGTAGCTAGCCGCTTATAGCCTAGTCTAGTACATTAGGCGTGCGTTAATACCTTTTCGGACCAATATACAGCTTACTCATTGCCGGCAGAATCGCTTTAGAACCCTTAATCTCCACTTAAGTCTTGTGTACAGTACCGTGGTAGATGCGTCACAAGATGTAGCAGTCATTATCGCACAGGCAATAAGGCCGAGAGCTGTTTTCTAAGAAATTTGGAGACAGAAAGCTGGAAATCAGTCCATAGGGCGACGGAATCTGAGATAAGACCCCTCCCCATTCTGGTCCGCTACTGTTATTTTACTTATCTCTGCTTTGCGCGATTATGGCCGAGAACTGTTTTATGAGAAATTTGGAGGCTGAAAGCTGGAAACCAGCCCATAGGGAGACGGAATCTGAGATGAGACCTCTCCCCGATGCGAGGTTGTTGGCCTTGCTACCATAATCTGGTCTATTCTTGCCGGTTTCCTTATCTCCATCATTATAGATTCGAGGAATGGTCTCAAAAATAGACTTTGAGTCCGCACCTGTGGCCGAAAGGTGGTTTCTGGGAGACTGGAAGTTTGAAGATACGAAACAGCCTATAGGCAGACGAATTTTGTTGACTTGCCTGTAAGGTCAACAAGTTGTGAGCGTTCCAGCCAGGCTGAAAGTGAAAATGTGGGTTCATACTGTGGTCCCAAGTCCGATGCCAAATAATGTCTAGCTGCTGATCACTTGTCCGGATTGTTTTCGCTGTGAAACGTGAATTGGACAGGGAGGATCCACTGACATGTATCTGGCGATGAACCTCCAAACTTTTCCAGTCCTTCAGACTGAGGACTTCTGTAGCGGGAAAGATGGGAAGCCTTCCGCGGCATTTGTTTCGCCGGCGAGGCAAAGTGGAGTCGTGAAATTGTTACCGTATAAACCGGCGAGAATGTCTAGCTTTGCAGGGGTGGTTACAGAGGATACTTGTAACCTTGTTCGCAGAAATGTGACCCTAATAGGCGCCTTTTCATATACGAATAATGTCCGCGACCACCCTGCAAAGCCAGTCATGTTCGCCGGTTTATACGGAGTACGGTACTTGAGAAGACAGGTCGTTATTTCGCGGTAGATGAGCGATAAACAAAGAGATTACTGTAAGCGGAATGACCGTGGCGGAAATAGTCGGGGTCAAGTCACCGCCTTCAACACTAATTAGACAGCTGTGCGAGAGACAATCAAGATGCTTGCAAAGAACCACGATCGACACGTAAGCTCTGGCGACTTTTTGTGGTATTCCACCTCCTTCTAGAGCTTGTGCTCGGTGCTGAGAAAGAAACTCCTCATTGCTCTGCCAGGATCCATGCCAGCAATCTTTTATAAGAGCGTTCGCTCTTTCAATCACGGTGAGTCTTGGCGGGTGACATCGGGTGTACCATATCTTCGTTCGCATGCGTGTCCGCCTCATCTTCAACCCAAGGCTCTCTGCAGAGTGCAGTCGCAAGGTCTTTATAGTACTGCGGATAAAGAATGTTGGGGGAGACTGCTCGAACAGACGCAGGTTCCTCTGGCAGATCCAGGTCGAGAATGTTGACCCATCCACAGTATTTTCCTCGCCACGAGTCTGCGTTGCTCTGTTGTGCAAGTACGCTGTCCATAGCTGGCTCGTTTACGTAGATGAAGTACGAGTATCGAGGACACGTCGAATGTGCTGGTCTGGACTTGTTGATCTGGACAGTGCGAATGCGACGGAGAAGATCAGCATCTCCGTCGTACTCTTGATACTCGTATCTTCTCTCCTGCAGCTCACTCTCGATCCCATCAGAGCGTACCCACCGTTCAAAATGCTCCCGCACATGGCAAAGGTCATCGCTTCGAAAGAGGGTCTTGTCTTCTCGAACGTCGAAAGCCAGAGTCGCGTCCAGCTTTGAGTCCTCAATGGTATGACACCTACCCATAGCTTCAAAGACTTTCATGAATTGCGCCCATTTCGAATCATCGCCGTAAGTGCAGCGATAGATGACGAGACCCCATTTCTCCTGAGTTAGCCATCGTTCAGCTCGATTTTCTCTACCGTTTGCAGTACACCGATTAATTGGGCGCTCGTCATCTGACTCCGATATGTCAAAGTCTGCGGATTCTGGGGTATTCGGGCGGTCGGAGTCTCCTTGCCATCCCTCACGATGCTCATGATGATCTGCATACGTCGGCTCGAAGTCTGGAAAATCAGGCTCTGGCGAATATCCGTTGGGAGGCGCATTTGTATTCAATTCAGCGTGCGCGGATGCCATATCGATGCACTCGCTTGGTGTCGACACACGTATGTTGTCAGTGAAGCTACCGTGATGGCCACAAGTGATGGAGATGGGTTCAATGTGTTTGAAATATGTCCCGTATATAGATCCAATTGGTAGTGGTATGTGGGGTTAGTGGGGGGGGAAAGATTGTTCCAGATAAGTTATTATCCGCCGAGCGAATATCATGTACCAGTATATATTATACGGGGCCCCTCAGTACGTACTATGGTATGTGACTACTGCAGCCCACGACAACATCGTCTCTCTCACAACTAAGTAGCAATTGAAACCCCCCGGCATGGCTAAAATCTCGGTCCAATGGCAAAAGACTGCCTCGTCAGATGAGATCCGACGCTCCTCCCAGACAATCGCAGTGCAGGATGATGGAACTTTGATCATATTTGGTGGGGAAATCGTACCCCGCGAACCAGTCGACAACAAAGTTTACAGCCTCAGCCTCACGCATCCCAATGGTAAGAGAAGCCCAAATTCTGACAAGCATATGTAATTCGAGATCAACCTCCATGGATGTATGGCGATTCTGAAAGAAAATGTGCCGATATCTCATCGGTATCAATCTGGAATTGGGAGCACTGATTTCATGTCTCTTTGTACAAGCGATACTCCCATAAGATATACGCTCATTTAAAACCAGCAACAATCTCAACACAGGATGCACCATCCCTCGCACCACCGCCACGCGTAGGCTCGGCTTCAGCAACCCTCAATGGTAAAATATACCTCTTCAGCGGCCGCGGTGGCGTCGACATGGCTCCAGTATCCGAGAACGGAAATCTATGGTGCTACGATCATACTAGCCAAACTTGGTCCTCCATCTCCCCAGCAGGTAAGTAGATGAAGCCTCTTGATCTCAATTGCACCTCTTCTAGTGAACCTAGTATCCCCCTCAACATCGACTTCGATGAAGGGCGATTTTGTATCTTTCGATTGCTAGAAGTTTATGGATATTTGGTTCATATCGGAGGTCATGAATTGAACGAGCTAATCCGCGTACCACCAGATCCCTCAAGTCCCTACCCAGAAGCGCGCTCATACCACTCCATGACAACAGACGGGCGAGACGCCATCTACCTCCACGCCGGCTGTCCAGAAAAAGGCCGCCTAAACGACTTGTGGGCCTTTCAAATCAGCACCAAAAAATGGATCCGCCTCGCCCCAGCCCCAGGAAAAGGAATGGGCGGCACAAGTATCACATTCTGTTCCTCGGGCGATTGTCTATACCGCATGAATGGATTCGACGGGACTTCCGAGTGTGGTGGTGCCATCGATCTGTACCACCCGGAAATGGATTTCTGGAGTACGAAATCATTCGAAGCTGATGGAGTGTCCGGCCCTGAGGCTAGAAGCGTGTCTACACTACTGTGTGTTCAGCTTGCAGGGAAATGCTACATTGTCACGGCATTTGGTGAACACGATCCCAGTTCCCTAGGTCATGCCGGTGCAGGAAAGATGCTTCAAAATATATGGGCGTGGGACATCAAGGATGAAGTCTGGTACGAAGTTTCGCAAGAAGGAGGATCGCCAGCCCCGCGTGGTTGGTTTGCAGCTCAAACATATGGAGATGACTCCATTGTTGTTCATGGAGGTCTGGCGGAGGACAACTCGAGGTTGGGTGATGTTTGGATCGGTAAGCTCATTGTCGAGTAATGGATTCAGGTCTGCTGGGAACGGATTGGCTGTCGGCGCCTACAGTAGTCCGTCGTCAAACGCAAAGCGAGAGCAAACGTCCTAAGGTAGATTCCTGATCAGTAATAAAAAACCAGTAAAGTTTTCTACCACACAAACAGAATTTCATTCGGGTCCTCAACAAAGCTAAGTCAACATCAATAGGCCCCTTTATCAGTCCAGGTCATACCTTCACCAACTGAGTATTCCTGCCCTAATCTTCACACAGCAAATCAAACCCCCACTTCAAAAAGTGGTGGCTATACCAAACTTTTCGCAACTTATCAAACCTCAGTTCATCACCTCTCCCAGTTTCTTGCCTGCAACGACAAGCCTAGTGTGCTAATCTCTCTGTTCATAGCACGGTAAATGCTCATCATCATGTGTCAATGGACATATCTAGACAGAGTTTTATTAGGATATATTTTTCCTAAGCATGCTCGTCCGAGCTTATAAAAGAACGATTTCTCGATAGGGCAGCAGCTGATATTGTTCAAGATTGACTGGAACCTATCCGGTTCCTACAAAGCATTTGCGGAATTCAATGCACTGTTAAGAACACAAAAGTTCCTCGCCTCTACTGGCGGGACAAGCATTCCCGCGACACATAATTATACACACATGACCCTATTCATGAAACTGGTGACCATCAAGTGCTGCTCATCAAAGTAAATTTGATAGCGTGAGCTAACCTATCTGCCCACATCACCCTTCCAACATGATCATATCCTGCTCCCTCACCAGCGTTCCATTCGTGAGCCCCACAACCTCGGTCCCCAAAACCTCATCCATCTCCCTAAGCGTAAATTCCACCAAAAAACTCTCATCCCACATGTCACTCACCCTCCCGAAATGTCTCTCTCCATAAACCCTGAGAGCCTCAAGCACCTCTCTCAATCCATTCTTCCCCTTACCAGCTCTCCCAGCTCTCAGCGCTGAAAGCCTCTCCATCCCAAACGCCTCAACAATCGCTCTCAATACCCTCTGTGCCACAAGCGCATTTCGCGCATTTGTGTTCCAATCCCGACATCGAAGTAACAGTTTATAAACCTGTTCATCCGACAAACTTGCAATGACCCTGTCAACCTCCGAATTGCCCGTCCAAGAATCCTTCTCCACATCTTCGCCTTCAACAACGCTCTTGAATAAATGCATTAGCTTGCCAGGTTGATCCAGTTGTAAAGCCAAGACAATGGCCTCCCGCCAATTCTTGCCGTGAACGTAGTTTTCAAGTTGTTGATCCTGTTCCACACGTTTTGATTCGCGTTCTCGGAATTCTTCGACTGTGGACGCGGTAATGTCGTTCCAGAAAGTTAAGACACCATCTCCGGCGCCAGAGATGAGCGTCTCACCTGGTCCTTGTATCTTTCCCATTTTGCCCGGCGTCTCTGGCGTTCTTGCTGTGAGGGCCCACACGCGATCAGTATGGTTGTCGAGCGTACTGCTACATTCACCGGTGTTTGCCTCCCAGACTTTGACCAGTCCATCGCCGCCCGCACTTGCTACCAAGGGTCCACTTTGTGATCGTTCTGTGTCGATGGGCGGCGGTAGCCAGAGAACTTTCAACGCACTATTCGTGTGGCCTTCCATGGTCATCAGACAGCTGAAATCGGAAAGAGACCATATCCGCACTGTTTTGTCACCACTACCAGTCACAACATAACCACGCGAACTCTTCGCACCTCCCCCACCGGCGCCTGGAATATTGAGATTCGTTCCAAGGGGAGAGAAGGAAACACTCCATACTCCTCGTTTGTGGCCGCGAAGCAATCCTGCTGTAGATCCATCTTCAACAGTCCAAATCTTGACCGTTCGATCTTGCGATGCCGAGGCAAATAGAGCTCCCGATGGGTGAGTGGCCAGTGCGTTGATGTCCTTGTCGTGTGCTTTCCGTGTGTATACTGCCTTTGAAGCAGGAATTTCTCCATCCTTCGATGGCTTCGGCACATCCCATCTCTTGATCGTCTTGTCCTGAGATCCCGTAATCAGAAATTTGGGAGGATGGTCCAATGGCTTTTGGTAGGCCGGGGTATCTTTTGGAGGAATCGTCCTAGGAAGTGCGATGGCGCCCAATGACTCTGCGTGACCAGTAAACACGGCATACGAGTCGTAGGAATTGGTCGAAGGATCCAGCCTCCATACTCGTGCTGTATTGTCCTTCGCGCCGGTTGCTAACCAATGTCCCGACCAATCTACGTCCATGGCAATCACGATGTCCTCGTGTCCCTTGAGCAAGGCCACGTCCGAGCCAAAGTAGTTTCCACCAATGACGGAATCCTCTTCCGATTGGGACTCTGCCGCGAGAGAAACAATACGCACATCTTCCGAGTTCGTGGCAAGCGCAAGCAGCGATTTCTCGCGACCAATATAGGCCACATCAATGACTTGACCGTGGGTTCCGCTTACACGTCGCAGTACTGTCAGTGGTGGCAGCGATGTTGCGTCCAGGAGTATATCGTCCAGAGCTTTCGTCGAGTGGAGAACAAGAGTTTGATCAGCGTGAACGGTCAAGAGATAAGGCAGCTCGGAGAAGTGCACAATCTCTTGAATGGCCTCAGTCTCGGTGCCTTCGGGCTGCTCTTCAGTGACTTCCCTCCCAGTAGAATTTGACCATATCCTTAAGCGAGCTGTCTCTCCTCCGGTGTAGATGAGTGATCCTTGTTTCAAGAATCCAGCGGCCTCCACCTCTTCCAGAATGGGCATTGTACTCCGGACCTTCCATGATTTGGCGTCCCAGACCATGATAGTCTTATCTCTACTTCCAGAGAGCAACGCATTCTCCTCGGGCGAGTAATCCAATGCCCGAACCACGGAAACGTGGGCGTCCAGAACAGCAGCAGAATTTGACTTGTGCAAATTCCATACGCGAACTTTCCCATCCTCGCCACCAGAAGCCAATCTCAATCCAGCCGTCAATTCTTCGCCCTCTGACTTAGTCTCTTCCTTGTTCTTTCTCTTACGCTTCTTCGTTTCCTCTTCTTTCAAATGTTTAGGGTCGATTTCGAAGAAATGTAATGCGGATATGACACCGCTATGGCCGTGGAAAGTGTGTGTGGTATACCCTCGTCTGATATCCCAGACTTTCACAATTCCATCAGCACCTCCCGTGGCGAGTAAAGTTCCAGTGTGATCGACAGAAGTAGCGACGACAGGCGAAGCATGTGGTTTGAGAGTTCTGAGTAGTTCTGGATCAATCGTATCGTCTTCGTTTGCAGTGAGGGCGTATACTCGCATAGATAGCGATCTCGAGCATAGGATAAGATGTGAACCGTCAGGCGTTATAGACAATGCGGTGGTGATTTCTCCGTCCTATATTCCTTGTCAACATGTCAGACTGCAGTAGAATATGCACAGTGAGGAATCTCTTACTCCTTCAATCCGCGCAAGCTCTTCTCCCGTTCGCAGATCAGTTAGTAGCACCTCTTCGTCAAGGCACGAGGCCAGAATGCGGCCATCCTGACTGAGCGCAACGCCTCCTCTGGTGTATATTGGCTGAATGACCTTTGCCGGCGCAAAAGTCGTCTTTACCTGTGCCCGGTTTGCCATTGTGTACCGTGATGTTGGGGCTCAACTTCGTCCTGAAAAAAAGATAGAAATCTGGAGAACGCCAAGTCAGGGTCCCAAGTGCTCCGTAAATGGCAATTCGTGTACGCCGCTGGGATGTTTGATTCGTACAGCTATCTTTGGACTTGACATGTAAAATCGATAAATTTCTGGTGGTTTCAAAACTGCTTTCACTCAATAATCTAGCGACATTCATCTAGATTCGAGCGTGTTGGAACAAATTTAGTCGATTCCGACGTGCACAGTCCTTGTCCGCATCCAGCATCTGAGCTCACCGCGTAACTCGTACCTCCAAGCTGCCTGCAAGGCTCAAGCAATAACAACCACAACATCTCGAACAGTTACCCATCTCTCCCTCTCACCACCACATCCACCGACATCATGGAAGTCCTACTCGGTCTCACTGGAAAAGACTTTACTCTCATCGCCGCCTCCAAGGCTGCCATGAGAGGAGTGACCGTCCTCAAAGCGACAGACGACAAGACCCGCCAGTTGAACTCGCAGAACCTAATGGCCTACTCTGGAGAAGCTGGAGATACCGGTACATCTGTTCTCTCTTTTCTGCTTTCCATTCCCCATTCTAACAGTTCCTAGTACAATTCGCCGAATACGTCCAAGCAAACGTACAACTCTACTCCATGCGAAGCAACACGCAGCTGGGTCCCGATGCTGTCGCAAACTTCGTCCGCGGCGAGGTAGCAAAGGCCTTACGTTCCAGGCGTCCATACACTGTCAACTTGCTCTTGGGAGGCGTTGATCCCATCACGGGCAAGCCATCCTTGTACTGGTGCGATTACCTAGCGGCTCTCGCGAAACTACCATACGCCGCACACGGTTATGCTCAGTGAGTTTGGATTAAAAAAACCTCTGTGGATCAAAATGGGGAGCGTAGGCTGACAAATGGATCACAGATACTACTGCCTCTCTATCCTGGATAAGCACCACCACCCAGACATTGACCTCGAACAAGGCCTCAAGATCTTCAGAATGTGCACCGATGAGCTGAAGAGACGGTTACCTATTGACTTCAAGGGTATGTACGTCAAAATCATAACGAAGGATGGCATCAGAGAGCACGACTTCGACGATTCTGTGCAGGTCTTGCCGGCCTAGTTGCATTAATGGGATGCATGGCACAGAGTGTACATTAGGACTAGGAAAGAGCACAGGCTAGGCGTTCCGAGGAGTTGAGGAGCTCGGCCAAAGAAATTCACACATGTTTCCTCTTAAGATTGCCCGAATTATGATCGATAATGTACTGCTCAATCTTTGGAGATCGAAAGAGCGGACAGCCACAAGTTTTTCAATATCATTCCTCACGAACGGGAATTCATCTCGACATGGCAATGTAAAGTCATTCAAAGTGAGGAGAAAATAGACTTGGCCGTTCTCTTCTAAAATCAACTTAAATCTTAATATCCGATTCCGTAACTCACGCCATTAACATCCTGTTCTATAACTGTTATCGCATTGAAACCTGCCACTTATCTATCAATCAACTCGCCTCGCCGACGGAGATCAACCACCGGTTCCAAGCACATCATGATTTCGTTTCCAATTCTTTCATCTTTAATCCAATTCCCCATCTCATACTAATAATAACCACACTCCGGTCATCCTCACTCAAAACCAATCGCCAGAAACGCACGTCTAAAGATCTCGAGCCAAACAAAACCCATCAAAGGAACAAAGATGTCCCAACTAAACACAGAGAGAGACTTTTAGTCCTTTATGAACGCACAAAGTGCATGCTTAGCTGATAGAACGAATGACGAAGAATCAAGAATCGTAGCATCGTACCATTTTCGAAACAGCCCTTGGTCCGGTAGACCCTCCACTTCCACGCGAAGTTTTGATTTCTCAAAACGCTATCCTCTCTATACACTATACAGCCTCCCAACGCCAAAATAAATCATACAAAAATCCCAAGACAGTATCTCCATAACCTCCCCTTTCTAGACTATAAACTTAAATTTCTACTTGTGTTGAACGGTCGAAATGATCATGCATGTATGAAGAGCGAGACAGGCGATAGAACGCGGTATACTAACGCCCATTGATGAATATGTACGAATACATATCGATGCCCGATTTTGGTCAAATACCTTGTGGGCCGAATATATCTGAATCCTTTGACTGGAGGCTATCAGTGAAAATGATCGAACGAACGTGAAGGACGAGGTTTTGGATACATGAGGTACACAACCCCATCGTTGTATTAGGAAATGGCGAGAATGTCTTCATGTAAAGTGTCTCTCGGTTTTCGAGACCCCAAATGAGGCAATTCTCCTTTTAATTGAGTGGTATTGACCTCCTCCTGTCCACCAAACCAACCCCTCTTATACATTGCCCATCTCTTGCCTAGTAGTTTACATGCCTAGCTCATACAGATGTTCAGTACCAAATCCTAGCGAAACATCCCCATGTTTGTCAAATAGTTTGCTCTCGCAACATATGGGAAGCGTGTCAGTCTGCGCGTGACCTTTCCAAAGATGGTTCTCTTCCTCCGATACGTCTTTAGCAAGACTGTGTGGACCTGCGAACTGCATTTCGCTCGACCGGCTGATGAGAGAGAGCTCAAACATCCTCTAAAAAGGGCGTCGTAAAAAGTGAAGCCGTACCCAACTTTGTCAACTCATCTCGACACGGGAGTCGAACATGAGCTGCAGAATTTCTCGACCTTCCCAATATCTTTGTTGCCGGTGTCTTTCTTGCAGCCTCGTGGAGCGTAAAATTGACCTCTCGTGAACGATGATGCATGATGGTATTGATGACAAAAAAATGTTTGTCGTCTCTAAATGTTACGTATTGTTGCCGGCTACATAATTTCTGTTCAACGACCCTAGATTGGAATGCGTGAGTTCACCCTGCGCCGTCAGATGAAGAGTTCGATACATGTACAATGAAATGGAATGAAAATCCACAAAACTTGGTGCAAAGGCATTCAAAGCAAAGCAAGAGACAAAATTAAAAGGAAAGAAAGACGTGGGTAGACAAAGAAAAAGAACTGGTTCTACTACTCACCATAGCTCCGGTCTCCCGTATACCCCATGAAAGGATCGAACCATCCTCCTTGTTCGAAACTCAAGCCGTCGAAACCTTGTGCCACTTGAACCATCTCGTCTAACCGTTGGGTTTCGGCCGAGGTCGATGTATGTATCGGCCCCAGTAATGGAGCAGGTTGATTTGGGAAAGGAGCGAAGAGATAGTTCGTTTGTAGTTGCTCTCTTGGTGGGCGCTGACCCGGTGATGGTGGAAAGTCCCGGCCCAACACCGTCGTGGGTGCCGTTGATCCCTTCCCACCTGATCCGGAAGACCCGGTTCCCTCTAGACCCAATGATGAGGTTGAAGAAGCGCCACCCAGTAGTGACATTTCCAACCTGATCCGCTTTGATGGGCCACTGATAGGAACGAGGAGTCCTGGTCGTTTAGTGGATTGCAACGCATCTTGCTGTCCCATCATAGCGTCGTCTGCTGGTCGGTTCTCTCCGCTGTTCCGGTACAGCGCTCGTTCCACTTCAATAGGTAGTATTATAGTCCATTTTTGAACCAGGCCCTTGATCGTGTCCAGACTACCATTGGCGCCCTTGTTCCAGCGAGAGAGGTCATGGAAGTGATTACACGCAGCTGTTAAGCATCCTGTCGATGCAATTGCCGGGAGATTGATGATGTGAATGGTGCATGCGGTGAGGAGGCAGTGTAGTTGGAAAGTGTAGATGCCGACGGTGTGGTACAGCCGACGATGCTGGGCGAAGATGTCCGATATTGCTGCTGCTGCTTGACGGCATACATCACTCGGCGAGATATCCGAGTGTGTGAACTTGGCCTTGAGGAAAGGGCGCATGAGGAGAAGTACGGCAGCGTGGTAATACATGCTACATCGTGACTTAGATCTCGGTGCGCATTGAAAGTAGAAAACACAAACTTACTGAAGGCTCAGAACGTGAGGCGATGCATCTTGCGTCTGAGCAATAAAGGCTGGCAGTCGCTGGTACCAGTCACGGTATTTGTTGTACTCGTCCAGCAACAAGCTTCCCTTCATGGTCTGCGATGGTGCGAAGAAGAGCAGTAGGGTCGAGTTCACAATCTTGGAAAGAGCCGCCACTTCATGAAAGGTGGTAGAGCGAGCTCCAGGCCGTTTGGATCGAGTGCCATCCGCGTGAGGTACCCAGGGCTCGTCATCTTCCTCCTTAAGTATCCGTGGTAGATCTACGGTGATGGCCGTGACGGGAATTTGTGGTAATCGTCCTAGTGTAAAACTCATAAGTCTACATCGCACTGTAAGCGGATGTCGTTGGGGTGCAAGGGAACTGTCTTACTGATCAGCGATGAAACACCCCCAGAAGGCATGAGTTCGGGCCAATTCCTCGACTTCAGCTTCGGGTGATAATTGGTCCGAGGATGCGCGGTCGCTTCGCAGATGCAGATTCAAATCCAGCGCCATCCGCGCGCTGCGACCACAGTAATCCCATGCCATGTTCAGCCGACCACGATATCCCTCCACGTGGGAGAGCATGAAAAGGCCGGCCACGCTGGGAATGCTTGAAACCTCAGTCTCTTTCAAGTGATAATGAGCCTCGTCAAAGAAATTTTTGCAAGCAGCCATAGGGTCTCCGAAGTTTCCTGTTGCTTCGTGGCGAGGCGTAAGCAGGCAGCCGGAAGCGCAAATGGCGTTCACCAGTAGCTTCGAGCAGTATTTTGTTCCACCAGACTGCATGTCTCTCCGAAAAAGACTCTCGGGAAAGCTTTGGAAAAAAGAATGTTGCCAAGAGAAGTACAAGGCCAGCAGGTCGTTGATGTATTCCCTGTCCTTGGACACACCTGTCCACTGGTTGGTATCGCGCCTTGCTAGTGGACGGTGTGCATTGGGAGCTCGATTCGGAGCTCGCTCGTTTTCTGGGGAAGTTGTCGACCCAACTCGCGTCAGGCCAAAGGTTTGAGCTCGCGTTGAGTAGTCTCCAACTATACCTGGATCGGTACCGTACTCTTGTCCTCCCAACGGCTGCAGAAGCGTGCCGGCACCAATGACAGCCAGGATTGACTCAACGTCCTCATGCAGCCTGAGACGTCGTACAATCTCGTCCACTTCCATTGCCGGGCTGTTGACCACGGCTGCAACCAAGCGTTCGTACGCTCGACCATCATCGCCAGGAGGAGATGTCGGGTTGTCTTTGATTGCTATAATCAGTAGGAAGCAGCCAATAAGATAGTTTAGAATTGAAAGACTCACAACCCCTCGAGTTCTCCGGAAGCCCATCAGCCTTGACCTGCGCCAACGAACGTCCAGCCTGGACATGTTGCGCCAGAGTGAGCGGGTCAGTTCCACCCCTCAATCGTCGTAATATCTCAATCGAATCCTCTTCGGTGCCAATCCTTAGATGCCATATCAGGGTTTCCAAGGTTTGTTTTTCCTCAGCAAGATGATCCACGTTTTCTCGCAGAAAGGTCAGGCGTCGCTGCTCCTCGCTCATATCGTAGTGACATTGGCCGTCTCTGGCCTGACACTGCGAGCACACGGGTCGTTTTCCATCGCATTTCGTTTTCCTTCTCCGACAATTGACACAGGCAACAATGGTGATCTTCCCTCGCTTGGAATAGGAGGGTTTTGCCGGACCGCCCTGCGGCGGTGGTGGAGGGGAAACGTCTCCTGAGTCTCTGGCGGGGGGTGAATGCTGAAGGAGCATGGCGGGGATAGGCACGCTCATCAAAACGTCGAATCGTGACGCGAGGTGGAAAAGCTGCCTTGCGCACCACCATTTGGAGCCCAGAATCGACCAGTCTGTGGCATGGGAAGACGACTCGGCCTGCTTCGTGACTCACATATACACCAACACGATATCGACGGCACAGCTACAACTACACACGTTCGCAGTTGAAAAAAGAGGAAGAATTGATGGTTGTTGAGAGAGAAACGGAGCTGAAGACCGACTCCGCGTAGCAAATAGTGGCTGGGATGGCTTTTTTGATGCACTGCATCTCGCAACTCACGTGGTGGCGCCTGGGCAGAGTCGATGACCGATGTCAGAACCGAAGGCATGGCTGTGAGAAAGATTCGCAAGGCCCATGAGGGTCCATGGTCAAAGCCATTTCGATCTCGATGGCTTACAGGAGGCGCCGACTGTGGACACTTGACCCCAAACCGTCACCTCGAGCGTACGGGGCGAGGAACAGCCTCCGGCCGGGTATTGAGAGGCCATCGGCTTTCCGCCCAAGGGACCGCCTGAGGCCAGACAAGGGGTAGAGACGTGCTACGCTGAGCTACGCTGAACCACCACCACCACCAGCTCTGGCGTGTAATACTGCGTAGGTACGCTTCGCAGCGGCGGCCTGCAGCCTGTTGGACGTGCAGATCTTCCGGGCCCTTGTGCTGTGACGAGGGACAATCAAAGCAGGGCAATCAAGATGCCAGGCTCACAGAGTACAAGTTGCGGCAGGGCAGAGAGAGGGTGGTTGTACTGTGGCCAAAATGGTCTGCGTCTGCCGAGATGTGGGAAGCGTCTGATGATTCTGCGGCTTGGGCTGGGTTGCCATTTCAGGACTGATCCCTGCCATCGAGATCCCTTGGAGTTGATGGATCGTGCGATGGTGTTTGATTGACTTGGTCGCTGCCCCTCGGTGGACAGCCAGTGCCCAGGAGTCGCGTTTGCTGATGGAGGCATCGCATCTCTCAAGGACCGTGGCATCAGGTCCGCGAAGAATGGAAAGAGGCTGCCGTTTATCGTGGACCGATTGCTCCGAGTGGATAGATGATAGGAGCAGTCCCTTGATATGTACCTGTACCTTACTAGTAGTGGAGGTCCCTACTTACGTGCTTATCGATAGCGAGCGAGTCGAGGTCGAGATCGGGCATCAAGGCAGCTCGGGCTAGGTATCCATTCGTCCGCTAAGCGAGGAAAAATCTTTTCCCTCATAACTAGCGACGAAGCCCTCGCTCGAATTACCTTCTCCATCAAAAAAGCTATCCGACCCAGCCACGACCGCCGCTACGAACTCTTCACAGCGGTTGAGTTGCCAGGTCACAGTTCACGCTGTGCCGTGGGTCTGTAGAAGAACATCCTCGAGGAAAACGAGCTTCCGATGCCCTCTTGATTGAGCGCTATGGGCTGCTGGTGCCGACAAAAGAAGGAGACATACTCTGTGAACCTGAACTGATTGACACTCTTCTGCGAACCGCTATATGATTCGTCCACATGTCCTTTGCTGTGTGCGATGGAGGGAGATTGCCCCGTCTCCCCACGACGCTCTGCTCGTTGGCGGCGGGTACAAAATGCAAGTTGACGTTGATTCTGCTGCACACGTCGTCGACAAAAGCCTCCTGCTCCGCGGAACATAAGCATTCCTCCGTGTTGGTGTTGGGCTGACCACCCATCCAATACCACAGCAACAATATCACTCTCGGACATATCCTGCAGCCTACCGTATGTTTTCATGTCTCGCAGATCGCCACCGCTGAGGGACCGTACATTGGTTCTTTGAGACTAGTTGGCCCATCACGATTCGCGGCTGTGGCGAAATGTCGCAGTCCTGTGTCAGTCGCAGAGTCCGCTTCACCAAGATAGGATGTAGCTTGGATGTGCGAGATCCCGTCGCTTGCATGGTAGGATGCGCCTCTCCCCGCCCACTCTATGTCTTACTGACGCTACAAACGATCGACCTTTTCTCATTACAGTTACGAGCTCTCCAAGTCTAGACCTGATGTGCTCAACGATATGCTCACAGTAGTCAAGCCGAGACAAGCCTTGACGGCCCTTTCCCATCGCTGTCACCGCCTAGCTTATCTCAGCGTTCCATTGTCATCAGATATTGGATTCTAAAATCCATCACCGATCATGAATCACGAATCACAGCATTGCTCTCCATCCGCCGGCCGATGACCTGTCCAGCCCAAGATGATCTGCCACCTGTCCCATGTGGTCGAAACCCCAGAATCGTTCCCTATCTCCATTTGAATTCGTCGCTGCTGTTATGTTAGCTTGCATTGTAGAGTATGATTATTGCGGGTCACCAACCTATCAACCACGGTAACCCAAAGGCACCTTCGTCGAACGCCATCTTCGTGTTCTGCATCAACAGAGCTTTCGCCTCCGGATAATTGCCTTTCTCATACCAACTCTTAGCGTCCTCGTGCGAAATCTGGAGTGCTTTAGCAGTCAACGCCACAACCACCTCAGGCTTGTTGAGCATCTGGTGATTGACGAAGAACTCGTGGTATAGCACATCTATCACCCTCGGGACCGCATCTGGCTGCTCCAACGCCAATGCACATAACATCCTCTGGGTGCCGAGAGTGCTAATTGGAAATCCTACAGGCACCTCATCATGCATCGGAATATTAAACTTTCGTGCCCACCTCAGCCGCTCGAGAACAATCCATTGGGATTTGTCTGTAGAAAGGGCCGAATCAGAGCCTCATCGACGATTGCATGGCACGGGGGTTGGAGCAGCTTCTTACTTGTTATTTCAAGTGGCGGCGTGTTATTACAGAGTTTCATCAAACCTCCGAGGAGTATGGGTACGTAGGTGATTTCGCATTGCTTGAATATCGGGAAGTTCTAGTGAATACCCCATCAGCATCACAAAGGTAAATCGCAAATGCGAGTTTGAGCAACATGAGGCAGAAATAAGATCAGTGATCAACGTACTCTTAGCGCGTAGTGAGCCAAATATGCGAAGGGCTACACGGTGTCAATGAAGAGGGTGATCCTTGGCTTTGACATGATGTATGATAAGAGTAGGTTATGTCTTTGGTAGTAGTTGGAAAAGGGCTTCGAGGAATCGTCGATGTTCAAGAATCAGAGTTGAGGGTCCTAGCTAAGCCCCATTCGACCGAGGCTCAAAGCTCAACACCATGACCCCCATCATCACAGGTTAACCGGAGCGTAGGACCGGCAACGCGCAAAGTTATTTCTTGTTAGTACGAGGGGACCGCAATCTTGAGCAATTCAGGTCGCTACGACAGGATTCTTGCGCCTTGAAGCGAAAACGGCACCGACTTTGGTTAATGCATTATAGACAGCTGTTGGATCTCGATGATGAAGGATACCACGGCATTGAAATTGAGATGCATCAATTTACGAGTCAACAGCGTGCAGTTTGCGGAAAGTACCGCATTAATTGGCGAAACTGTCTAGTGCCTCGCTTTCGTATATACTTCGTAGTAATCGTACCTGGAGGCGATCAATTGGGATTTCTTCTCTAGTAAAGCCGTTTTAGAAGAATACCTCCTAAGAATAATAATCTTTACCTCTTAACGTACCTTCTAGTGGTAAACCCAATTCTAAAATCGTCAATTTTTTTCCAGGTAACGTGACTCTGAATCTAGTTACGATTACGAGACGGCTGCTTTTGTATGTGGTATGCGATTACGATGTCTATACGAAAGCGAGGCACTAGACAGTTTCGCCAATTAATGCGGTAGTAGCCGCAAGAGGGAAGTAAAATTGTTGGGAAGTCCCGGCTAGGAAGCACCCTCCTCGGACTATACTGTGTATTTGACCTCGATCAAGTTCATTTGGGCTACCGAAAGTTCGGGAGGAAAGGTTCTCACATCAAAAATAATCTATGCAGGATGTGGATCGAACTGCGAGGTGTCGCAAGACTGCTACAAATCTGCCCATGGGAGTTGAGGTTCATGTCGTGGCGATTTGATATTGTGACTATTCATTACAGGTAAACTCATACCAGCTCTTATTCCGATACGATCATGCCAGCCATTCCCATACCCTATAGCTTGTCAGCATCTGGGCGCAATTCAGAACTCAAGGATTAGACTTACCGTTCCTACACACATTGTTGTTACAGCAATCTTCTTTCCAGTTCTCTTGAGCTCGGCGATTGCAGTGACAATCTGCCGAGCGCCTGTGCAGCCAAGAGGATGTCCAAGGGCGCTGGTTTGTGTTAGCAGGAGCGAGTTCAGTGAAACGTCGCGACTTACATGGCTCCACCTCGAGGGTTGACCTTCTCGCGCGGTACTCCGATTGTTTGAGCACAATGCACCAAAACTGATCCGAAGGCCTCGTTGATCTCCCAAATGTCAACGTCCTCCTTGCTCAACCCGACTTTATTCAAGAGCTTTGGAACGGCGACAGTAGGACCAGCACCCATAATCCGTGGTGGCAGACCAGCCACGGTGGATGCCACGTATTTGGCCAAGATGGGTTGCCCAAGCTTTTCAGCAGTCGATCTCTTCATCATCAGAATGGCAGCAACTCCATCGGTGATTTGCGAAGCATTTCCGCCTGTCGTCGTTGACGGTTTCCATTGAGGAAATGCTGGTCGAATCTTTGACAATCCCTCCTTTGTCGTCCCAAAGCGGACACCACCATCATGGTCTACAGTGACAGTGCTCATTTGTCCAGTCTTTGGGTCTTTGACCTGGGTTGTGATGGGGTAGATTTCGTCCTTTGTTGGCCATCCTGCCTTTTGGGCCCGCTCAGCTTTTTGAGAGGATTCTGCAGCCCAATCATCCTGGATCTCGCGCGGAATACCAAAGTCTCCTGCGAGGTTCTCTGCTGTCCATCCCATAGGCATGACAAGATGTTTCCCAACTGGATGGTCCATGATTCTTTGACCAAACTTGGGGGCGCCATCATCAGGATTTTGACTCATACTCTCCGCGCCCACGGCAATACCGACTTCAATGCATCCTGAAGCGATCTGGTTTGCCACACTTTGGGTGGCAAGAAGTCCAGATGAACACCAGCGACTGGCTACAGAAGTAGCAGTGGTATCCGGGAATCCCGCCGCGAGGGCTGCTGCTCGGGAAATGTAATTCACCCGTGGTTCCAGCACATTGCCAAACACAATCTCCTCGACATCAGCGGGATCTATTTTCGAGCGTTCTTTGACACCCTGGGACAGCAGTCAGTAATTCGAGCCAACAGATGTCAGACAAAGTTAGTACCTCTAGTATCGAAATAAGGAGATGCTCAAGAGAAGTGTCCTTGAATGCACCCTTTTTGAAATGCGTGAGAGCAGAGCGGATCGCCAAGGTAATCACCTGCGATTGTTAGTTGACATAACGACAACACAGCAACGTCGCTTACAATGTCATCCGGGTTCTTCTGCAAGACTTTGGCCTTTGCACTCGCGGCAGGCGAGAGCTGGGAGGAGATCTGTGCGAGCCGTTGTTGTGGTTGAGACATGATGGTGGCTTGCGGTACCTAGCAGCAGAAACTATGTAGACGGCCGAAGTGATGTATATGTTTGGGAAATACGGACCTCGGAGTACCTCAGGTATCAGGAATGAGATTCCGCGGCAACAGGCATTCACCCCAGATCCACCCCAGATTTCAAATGCCAGCGAAAGACTTCGGCAGATGTGCTCGGCAGTGGTAGATCCTCCGCGCCCCCAATGCCGCTCATATACCAGTTGAGGCTTGATACCCCATGGCAACGCGAAGGGAAACCGTTGTACAATTTTGAATTGACCACGGTTAGCTTCGGTAGATGCACAAGCTTGGATTAAATACATCCGTAGTCGTGATGTTGCCAATTCTCTCCATCTTCGTTCCATCGCACCGAAATCACAATGGTCGCAGTGACCCCTAAAGCACTGATCGCAGCTTCATCCGCTCTCGCCGCCGGTGCTACCTACATCGATGCTCAGCTGGCAATTTCTCGCGATGTTCAACAGATCTTTCGAGACAAGAGATATGGAAAAGCTATCGGAGCCCGGTTCCAGGCACTGGGGAACAATGCCTCTGCCTACGGGCATCTGCTGCTGACCGACCCCAATGCGTCAGCTCTCTGGTTCGAAGGGCGCACTTGGACTTGGGGCCAAGTCAAGAAAGGTTGGCTGTTCACTCAATGATGGAAACATCATACTAATCCAGTATAACATCTTTAGAGACAGATGCTCTGGCCGACATCTTGCATCAGCATGGAGCTCAATCCAATACATTCATCGCAGTTTTCATGACCAACTCCCCTGAAATGGTCTTTGCCTTTTTGGCCATCTCAAAATTGGGAGCTGTTCCGGCCCTCGTGAACACCGCTCTGAGAAGTATTTTTTATAATCATCCATGAGCGAGACTTGCTAATCATGTCTTCAGATCAGACGTTGTTGCATTGTATGGGTCTCGCAGATGCACATATGGTGATATCAACGCCAGATCTCACTGAGCATCTCATCCCGTTGACGGGGGAGCCCAAGATGGCCAATCTTTGTGTTACTTTGGATTTTGGATCGTACGGTTCAATTGGAGCTTCCGCGAGCTCAACACAGCCAGATCACTTCATTCAGGTCGGAGAGACCGACCTTCAGTCTGTCACAGTATCTACACCAGCCGTACCCAGGTCCGCAAAAGACATCGCCGCCTTAATATACACGTCCGGAACAAGTGGAAAGCCAAAGGCTGTTTCTGTCAAGAATGATCGACTCGCTATTGTCTCTGTGCCTGTTCAACAGGACGTGGAGAACCCCAAGAAATACCTGCCGATGCGAATCTTTTCCTGCCTGCCTCTCTTCCATGCCACTGCCCTCTACACTGGCTTATTTCAAGCGATGGGCACAAACGGGACTTTCTGTCTTGCTCGTAAGTTCTCAGCATCCGGTTTTAGTCGATCTCTGGCCGAATGTCAAGCCAATCGAGTATTGTACGTGGGAGAGCTTGCTAGATATCTGCTCAAAGCACCACCATCGCCATACGACAAAGCCCATTCATGCCGAGTAGCGTCCGGAAACGGCATGCAGAAAGATGTATGGCTGAAGTTCATGGAACGATTCGGCATCACTGAGATTCGAGAATTCTATCGATCGACAGAGGGACTCGCCAAGTTTGACAACTTCTCTCGTGGGGCCATTGCAGCTGGAAAGGTTGGATTCCAGGGCCCCATCGCGAATTACATGACTACAGACACTATCCTGGTCAGATACGATCCTTCAACAGAAGCGCCTTGGAGAGATCCCAAAACAGGGTTTTGTGTGCGTGCCCAGAAGGGCGAGCCAGGCGAAGCCATTGGACTCGTCACAAGCTTGGACTTCTACCCCGAGTATCTAAACAATCCGGAGGCCAACGACAAGAAGCTCATCACCGATGTATTTAAGAAGGGAGATGTTTACCAGCGGACTGGTGATCTTCTGGTGCGAGAACGATCGGGCTGGATTCGCTTCCATGACCGCTCTGGCGACACGTACCGATGGAATGGCGAGAATGTGAGTGCGGGCGAGGTCAGAGAACTGATCTCAACCCTCCCGGGAGTGCAAGATGTCACCGTTTATGGTGTGAAACTCGATGGGTAAGGCTAGCCTCGTGTCCACCTCCGCCAAACAACCACACCATGCATTGCTCTAGAACGTCGCATCAGAAGATTCGTGTCAGATGGGCATAAGGCTGACGTATTGTATTTGCAGATATGATGGACAAGCAGGCGCAGTTGCAATTACATTGGCCGACCCGAGCCCGCATTCTGAAAAGCTATTCGCCGAACAACTGTATAGCCGACTCAGGGCGACGGGCTTGACCACTTTCCAGGTTCCCCGGTTGGTCAGATTTCTCGAACAGTAAGCTGCCAAGTGCTCTCCCCACTTCCCTGCGTCATACTAATTTTGGCAGGATTGAAGTTGGTGCTACGTTCAAGCATCTCAAAACCCAGATGCAAACAAGACCTTGGGACCCTGAGAAGCAGATTAATAACGAGAGCGTTTACTGGCTTGATGGTGAATGCTATCGAAGATTGGACCCGAAGAGTTGGTCTGCGATCCAGCATGGGAAAGCTCGACTTTGATATTTCTCAGCCTGAATATGCGTTGCTAGCCGGCGTTGACGTGTATATTAATATGACAACAAACTGTTATGGAAGTCCCTCAAGTCTAGATCGATATCGACAAAGTGATGACGATCTCCAGTTGAGAGAGTCAAGCAAGAGATAGGGTATCGTCGATGGGCAGATGTTTAGCGGACCCAACATGAGAGTATGCTGTAGAGTCTACTCATGCCGCCATTTGAGGTACTCAAACCATCCGCCTACCCTCGTGTTGTGCTTTCGGAACTTATCGCTTGTCGTCCTCTCATTCCAGTGTGATACCACCAAGCTTAAACATCGGCTCGACGTTGACATCCTTTTCTTGGGCTGCAGGTTTACTCCGTTTGCGGTTATCCGATTCACGAACGGAGTGAACAACTATTACTCCAATTCTTTAAGCCCCATTCCTTCAATAGAACTTCCATCGGTCCAAAATCAACGTTTCGATTTTTTCATTCACACGCTCAGAACCTAATACAATCACGCACGTCACGTCCAGAATAACAATACCCATAATGCAACCTATTGCAAATACACACAATCCCATTCCACAAATCACAAATCGCTCAAAAAATAAATTTCACCAACCTACAAAATACCAATCGCCCAAACCCATCATGATGCAATAGTACCCCAATCCAACCAACAACGAACGATCCAATCAAAAATCATAGACACCGTTCCACCCAAAGACGGCATCCCAATCAAACACGGTACGACGCCACTTTCCGTATCGACCATGGTAAAGCGCACTCAGATTGGACAGAACAGCAAAAGTGGGAGGGATAGCAAGCTACTGTTGTAACAGGGTCACAGCATACACCCGGTGGTATGAGGTACATACAAGAGAACGGCATTGAGAATCCCCTTGAGGTGGCAGCCCTGGGTGGTGTTGCCGGTGCGTATTGATGTTTGTTGCGGGGCTTGATATGTTGGTATCTGGTAGTGTTGATGGTTCGCGAAGCACGGATGGGAACACGATCGATGAATTTTACCTTTGGTATTGGTTGTACAAGTTTTTACTCGATTTTGGAGGTGGGGGGAAGGGAAGGGGAAGGTGGGACTTCCGCCACTTTATTTTCGACGGTGGAGTTTATTTCTTGGATACTGGTGGGTGGTGTTGACATGTTGAAGACGTATTGGATATGTTATAAGCCTGAGACTCGGCGTCGAGTTATCTCGTTCCGTGTTATTGTGGATGGATAGATGAGGAGAGCCGATACAATTTCCCGCTCGTGAGTTGAATCAAGTGCTTGGACACATACCCAGCCCTGAATCCCCAATTCAAGCCATGAGACTATCCAGCCATCTACGACAATCCCATTCTTCAATAGACATCATCGAGCGAGCTGCTTCATGTCGCGCCTCTTACTCTTCCAAACACATCCAATTGCAGACATCAGAGGCAATACCTCAGCCAACAAGGAAAGCCGTCACACTCAGTGCCAGCCGTTCACGAATAGTCCCGTCTCCTTCAGCGGCGAACTCAGGACCCAATGTCATAATCCTCGAGTTGCTCACATACACCCTTCGCACAAATTTGCCGTCACAGAATGCATGCTTACGACCAAGGAGTCGTGACCATACACGACACAGAACAGGCGAATGTTCCACGACATAATTCGTGTCTTCGATCGCAGGGTTCGATCATCGAGATCGCCATTTTTATATGTCTCACACTAACTTCGTCCTACTTTTCATACCGGTGGGACGAAAGGATTGAACGGGTTATTGCATGGCGTTGGGCTGGTTGAAAGACCTGAAGACTGGGAACAATGATCGGATATATCAAGTGAAAGAGGAGATGTTGTCCGGACTGTGGTCATTTTGAGAACCAAAGCCGCGTTGTTTGCTCGAATCACAATCTCGCGTGCGTTAATAGTTCATGTAAGATGATACTCAGCATTGATCGTCACCAGAGACAATCCTTAAAACGGTAAGAAGTCCATTCATCCGTGCTTTGGAGGCTCTCGAACAGGTTGAATTGTCTCGTCCTGTCCAAGTCAAGATCTTCTCGTTGAACTATGGGAAACACTTGTCAGAAACTTTCTGAGAACCGAGATCGTAGCCGGACCGAACCACACCTATGTGACGAGTGTCTTAATGTCAAAGGGCAGCAAGGGCTTCCTGAATTCATGATTCAACTATTCCGTATATATCAGATAGCTTTTGGGGTATCTTCTTCAACCTGATCTCGTTCAACCCTCGAGGCAGCCTCAGCAGCAGTCTCCGGCTTGGTTTTCTCCGCCGGCTCGTTATCAACCTTTAGGGCAGCCTCCGAGGCAGCCTCGTTGGCCATCATGCCAACTGCCGATTCTCCTGGTATCGCTTGTTCTTTCTCTGCCTCCCCGTCCTCGAATGGCTTCCTGAACTTCGCTTGAAGCCAGCAGCGGTACATTTTTAGTCTGCGTTGGCGGTTGACTAGCATTCTTCTGTCGACTCCTAAATTTAGGACTTCAAATTTGGGAGCGTCCGGTGGCGAGATGGATAAAGATGCGACGCCGTTGGTAATCTCTTCCTCTTCTGCTTTTTTTGCTTGTGTTTCTTCGTCGTTTTGCTTTGTTTTCCTCTCGCCAGACCACAACTTCTTCAATTCTTCCTCCTCAAAGAAATACACTCTCGTGCCATCTCCTCGGACATAGAAATTTTCCTCCATCCACCTGCCTTTCTTGAACCTCACCTGTGCCAGATCACCGTTCCCATAGTCTCTGAACAGAACCACTCCGCCGGGTTTGAGAGCATGCCAGATATTACACAGAGCTTGCTCCCATTGTGTCGGTGCTAGAGCAGAGAAGATGAAAATCATAATCACTACATCTACGCTGCCTGGCTCGATATCTTCTGGTAGACTCAATTTGCCGGTGTCTGCATTTGGTGTAGCGGCCACATCCCAAACGGATGCCGCGATTGTTCCAATATTCTCTTCACTTCCATATGCCGGATTTGACTTGATGACTTCCACCGCTTTCTTTGAGAAATCACATGCGTGGATCTTCATCCGAGGGTTCTTGTTCAATGCTAGAATTGGGAATGCAGTATTTCCTGCGCCCGCGCCTGTTTCGAGGATCAAGGTAGGAGGAGAATCAGCTTGCGTGAGGGCAGAGAGAATAGGGAATTCTTGGTGTAGCCATTTTCGGTTCTTGAAGAAATTGGAGGTATTATTCGTGTAGAATTTATTCCAGAATCGTTCCGGGTAGTCATTATATTTCTCTGGGACTTCATATCAGTTTGGAAGAGCGTGCAGAGTCCAGTTTGCAAAGCCCGGCACGTACATACTCTTGTCAGCTTCGTTGACTGGGTTTTCTCGCTGCTTTTGAAACTGCTCCAGCACGAATTCTTTGTATGTGTCATCTGTCTCGACATGATCCCAAGCGTTATATGCGAAGATATCGTCCCCTTCTTCCAAAAAACGTGATCCAAACTGGAAAGGATCTGTCCGCTTCTCTGGGTTTGTAGAGGCTTCTGTACGAGGTTTTCGCACAGGTTGGAATTCGGCGGGGACGCCGTATGCTGGGGCTTCACCCTCGACCACAACATGGTCGCGCATATGTGACATGCCTTCGGAAAGCTGTTTCCGTTTAGCGGCTCGATTGTCGGCTAGTTGAGGCTCCATGGTAGGCTTTATAATGTAGTGAAAACCGAATGTATGAAATGGGGGAGAAAGCAAATGAACTAAAAGAGAGCTCGTTATCGATAAGAGGCGGCCGCGAGCTCGGGAGGCCGCATTTGAGTGGTTACAGTATTTGACATCTACGATGTCTTCTTAATCGTTGGAGTCTTCTATTTCATTACTCCGCTGTTATGGTAGTCAGAAATCTGAAATTCATTCAATAGCCTGAATCTTACAGCGATCAGTTCCCATGCTGCGAAACCACGATCACTACTACTGTAGCTGCTTTCCCTCATCTAGCAAGTCGTCGATGAGCTTCAGGAGCTAACAATCGAATCTGGCTCGAAGCTCATTACACAGTACGCATATATAGTATGCCATATAATAGGCAGTACTACTGGAATGAATTTACCAATGCGTTGCTCATGGGTGAATGGACCTCTCCACCAAAAGCAATTGAATTTTTTGAGCAACACCCATGTCTCCCAAGAAAAATGCTTCACACACTTCACATGATGACTTCGAGGCTAGGTAAGTAATATCATCATCGTAGTCTGTCTTGCAAAGCGGCATGGTGTCTGGCGAAACATTAACACCCATGAATGAGACAGTCGGAGTAATTTGATTGTAACAGCTTCACGGGTATCCCAGAGCAGCGATGGGTCCAACAACTTTCTGCACAGTGGCTTGTAAGCATGTCCCTGTCAACGACTCACTTTGATGCGATAGCCTTCAAGGGGGGACGAATACCCATACGAGAGTGAGGATTTGGCTCGAGGAGATCCTATCAACGCACTGACACTCCTCAGTATGATAATTGCTGCTAGCGCGATGAATGAAGCTAGCCTGAAGCTGCACACAAAGTTGCAGAGCTCTGATCACCCCAGCTTTGCATTCTCGACTCCTCCCATTTGACTGCCATTCTCTCCTTGATTTTCTCAAGCTTCAGTCCGACTCGTTGCTCCCAACTAAGCTTCAACAACCTGTAAGTCACTTTTTGTCCCTCCATTGCTGTCCAATCGTTTTCCAACGGCTTCCAGCCTTATCTGCTGTTAACCTCTCGGGAAGCTCCACTTTTGGAGCCGCCCGCAAAGCGACCGATGAAGTCGGATAGCAGCTTTCGCCATTTCACCATTGAACGTCGATGATCCTCGTGAAGAGAAGATCTGAGCGCTTTGCTCCAAGATCTCGTATTGATTCCATTCAACAATTGCTCGTCTTCAATCCATCAAACAGCACTGACCTAGCAGAAAGCATCGCATCGACAACCTAATACCACGCCTCCAACGAAACTACTCCGAATCCAATACTATCCTCAAACCCAGCTTATCAGGTATGTATACTCACTCGCTCGCCCTCTGTCGGCTGTTGACGACATACTCCGTACAAAATCGCACTCGCAAAGTTTTCCGTCCAAGGAAGGCCAAAGCGCCTCGCGAATCTTGACACTCCATATAACAAGCACTTATACCAAGCAAATGGAAGAAAGGCGGGTATGAATCGGGAAGTGGATACTAACAAACCCCACGTATAGTTCCCAACCCACAAAAATGGCCGCTTTAGACACCTCCCTCATCGTCGCCCGCGCAGCGCACCAACTGATCAAGCGCAAGAAGAACTTTGCGCAAAGAAACCCGGGCATCATCCTCGTCTTCTGTATCATCGGCTCCATCGTCCTTCTCCTCACCGGCATCTTCCTAATGAAAAAGAATGCCGCCCGGAAACGAGTCAACGAGGAGAAGGCTGCTTCGACAGCCTAAGGGATTCATATTGGAATCTGGGGAATGACGGGTAGGCGACACGATTGTTGGGAGGAGAATACGAAAATTAGCAAGTACTCGCAATCTGGACAACACAATGGCGGTCGTGCGAGTTAAAGGCCATACCCCGTCGCGTTATAGAGTTGGATGGCAAGTTTGTGTTGCTTTTTAGGGTGAGAGCGGACTGCAAGCTGCATTGATCTGTTTCTATTTCCTTCCAGGACTGGTTAGCACACGCTGTAAGGTAGAGAATGAATGCCTAATGTTTTCACCCAAACCTGACTTAGGACACATGCCGATTTCGATTGGTGAATGCCCAATACCGGTTTTCCCCGTTGCCATTGTTGTCCACAACACGATCAGTTGCGAGATTTTGGCCGGGCCTTTACAATTAGTTATCCTTGGATTGGTAGATGAACTGGTAGTGAAAAGAAGGTTACAAGATGTAAAACAGCATGCAGTTCATTTACTGTATATCATTCGACGAGTATCGCCACTACGGATATGAATTAGCTAAGAAGGTGGTAAAGTCTTTGGAAGATTTACTTACTATGGGACCTTGGAAACAAAGCCCGGCTCTTTGTCATGACCGATTTCAATGCAACATACGAATCAGTACCTAGTTCATGATTTCGAGCGAAAGAATCTAGCTTTCAAGCATTGATAGCATCAGTTTGAAAATCTATCCGTGATCCTTTGAGCTAGGATGGGTATGAAGTGGTGAAGCCCATGTGCCGGTTTAATTCAGCAGATTTATGTCTTTCTCACTCATGAGATCCTTTCGGAGGTTGTGTTCAAGGGCCATTGAATCTTGAACAAGTCGCCCTTTTAGGTAGAAAATGCTCATCGTCTTCCAAGAAAAATAAGAATCCCGCTATTATGTATACATTTTCCTCTAAGCTATGTTTCGCCCCTCTAAATTTTCAGAGTACTGTTCAAGACCCCTTCCACGCCCTTCTTGCTGTGTGCATCCGTTCCTCCATCCAATACTGCCTTCACCCTCCCTTCAAAGGCTTCGATCATGACTCCTGCGACCTTGTCCGCCACAGCACCACTCATGGCGCTATACATTGGATTCGAGAATTGATACTCGATGGTCAAACTGACCTGACTGTGCTCCTTCGCAGGTTGTCCAGCACTCTCCTCCGTGGGTGGCTTGTAAGGGAAATCGCGAACCGTCCAGCGAGTTAGAAGCTGCGTAAGAATGCCATTCTCCACCGCACTCGAAGATTGGGAATCGTCCTCGTGATGCTGGATGAGCTCTTTCCTCAATGTAGTTGCGCCTTTGCCTCCGACGGCTTCCACAATGCTGCCCGGCACGCAGTATATTCTGCTCCGAAATGTCTCTTCCAATCCCTTCCATCCGACGACCAGTTCAGCTTCGGACGGCCATTTCTTGCCGCTGGAGTCGGGTTGTGACCATTTTGTGACTCTGCTTGATTTGCAGTATGGGAGGAAAGCAGAGTACCGTTCTACATCGGCGATTATCGAATATATGGCTTGGGAGGGATATGGAAGTGTCCGCGACGCGTTGAGTGTCTGCGTGGGCGGAGTTATGAATCGTCTTCGAGTTGGAGCGAGAGTTGCTGCACGAGGGACGAAGACGGCGCGTGTAGGAGTTGAGATTCGGAGAGCTTTCATTGTGGCAGTTGTGGGATATGTGTATGCGATTGTCAGCTTGAACAGGCGAGCAGACACATGGCAGTTGTGTAGAAATGGCTTTTTGATATCATGGATATCTGTTTACGGAGCATCGTCATCATTGTGACCGGCTTGCTTTTGGCGAAGGCCATAGCTTTCCTTTCAGTTGTGGCTTGAAGACTGTTTCGTTCCTCTTCAAGATCCCACCTCATCTCCTCCACCATCCGATCTGTCTCGTGCATCAGTACGGAGTGCGTAACAAACAATGGCACTGCCTCCATCGTCTCCATCACGGTCAACATGCATGGTCACTGTACCTCCGACCTCGCCGGGTAGACACGGCAAAAACTGGCAGTCAACGGCGTCATACCAATAAGAGGCCAGGGATTTTTCATACGCTTTCCCCCTAAGTGAAGTTGGAAGCAGTACCATGGCTCCACACTGCAGAGTCAACTGATGTTGGGGACGACTGACGGGTTATCCTTACTCTCTCTTACGAGCCCACTATAAAACTCTACAACACACGAACTGGAGTTTCCCTTTTCTCCATCTTGGAAAGTGCATCCATCTCGCGACAATTCACCTTTCTACATCTCGATACCCTACCACAACAGCCATAGTCGAGCATTGTTGGGTCCAAGCAGAAGCACATCACTATCCCAGCAACTTTAGTCGTCCTGCCACCCACCATGGCACCAATAGCTATCAACGACACTGCGCCCTCCCCCAATGGAAATGGCGCCAGTGAATTGAAGGCCACTGCCCGCGCATTCCACCCAACCGGTACTCCCGACCCTTCCCGCTACCATGCAGCCTCGTCGGGCGAGGCCATGAAATCAGAGGCCCAATACGCTGCACACAACTACCACCCTCTACCAGTGGTCATCTCACGCGGCGCCGGTGTATCAGTGTGGGACCCTGTATGTTCACGATGATCTGAGGCACGACATACACGAACCTTGCGCTGACCCGATTAACAGGAAAACAAACATTATCTCGACTTCCTGTCTGCATACAGTGCAGTAAACCAAGGCCATTGCCACCCAGAACTGGTCAAAGCCTTGACCGAGCAAGCGTCGCGATTGACCCTCAGCAGTAGAGCCTTCTACAACGATGTGTTTCCACGTTTCGCTGAGTATGTTACGAAGCTGTTTGGTTTCGATATGGTGCTGCCCATGAATACCGGAGCTGAGGCTGTAGAGACAGCTATCAAGATTGCGAGGAAGTGGGGATACAAGATCAAGGGCATCTCACACGACCAGGCGCTTGTTTTCAGCGCGAAAGAGAACTTCCACGGACGCACAGTGAGTATGAATGTTACCATACTGGTTGGTGGTTGCTAATCTAGCGAAGTTTGCCGCCATCTCCATGTCTACTGATCCCGAATCGAGAGACAACTACGGCCCATACCTTCCAGGAATAGGAAGTGTGTGCCCAGCTACCAATAGACCCGTCCGATACAATAGCGTCGATGATGTGCGAGATCTCTTCGAGAGGCATGGCAAGGTGACAGCCGCGTTCATAGTAGAGCCAATCCAGGGCGAGGCAGGCATAGTCGTCCCAGATGAGAATTATCTGCGTGAAGTCAAGGCGTTATGTGAGAAGCACAACGTGCTCTTGATATGCGACGAGATCCAGACAGGCATAGCACGGACTGGGAAGATGCTCTGCCATGAATGGAGTGAGATCAAGCCTGATATGGTTCTGTTGGGCAAGGCGATCTCAGGGGGCATGTATCCTGTTTCAGCGGTGCTAGGATCCAAGGAGGTTATGCTTACCATAGAGCCGGGCACTCATGGATCGACCTATGGCGGAAACCCTCTGGGTTCCGCTGTTGCTATTCGTGCCCTGGAGTTGATTCAAGAGGAGAATATGGTAGAGCGGGCTCAGTCGCTGGGTGTAAAGTTCCGTGATGGCTTGGAGAAACTGAACAGCCCTCTCATCACGACAGTCCGTGGAAAAGGTCTACTCAATGCAATCGTAATTGATGAGAGCAAGACCGGTGGTCACAGTGCATGGGATCTGTGCATGCTTATGAAGGAGAAAGGCTTATTGGTGAGTCAACACCTGAAGATGATTGAGAGGTGTAATGGGATGTACTACTGACACGGGCGAGTAGGCAAAACCCACACATCAAAACATCATTCGGCTAGCCCCGCCGTTAGTGATAACAGAGGAGCAGATCCAACAAGCCCTGGATATCATCCGGGATGCGCTTGTGGAGCTCCCCAATCTAAAGGGCGAAAAGGAAAAGGAAGTGCTGCCAGAAGGGGAGAAGAACGTTCACATCGGAGTAGATAACTAGTAGACGATGGGCTAAGCCGAGCCAAATACACCAAAGTGGTGCCTATTGATCGGGGTTGGGCTACCGTACACAAGGCGATTTTGCAGGCGAGAAGGTGTAGCGATTGCGGGTTGCAAAAGCCCCAACGGCTAGGCGGAAAATAGCAATCTAAATGGTTACCGGGGACCGAGAACGAGATAGGGGTGGATACCCGTCTCCACGTTGAATTGAGTGTGGAGGGTCTGGCCATGACCAATGATGGTGGTGCTCGATAGATTCAATGGCAAGGAGCATGCCTTGTTTAAGCATCGCCAAGACATATCCTTTCGCTAGGGTGAGATGATCTTAACCTCTTTCACACTTGCTCCAACATAAAATGTGCGGGTATTTCCCAGATTATCTTCCTGACCGCATCTTCGAATCCACCAAGATCTTCTGGTGCCCATGGTGCCATTAGCCACGCCTTCTACTGTGTAGAGCCGACCCAATCGAACGGGACCCGATGTTCGGACCGGGAACGCTCCAGGTGAAAAGCTTGCTTCTCACCTCATTTCGTGCAGGTGGTTATCGAGATGTGGTCTCCAAAGTGTAGGTAGATTCAGGCATCACAGCAGCTGATAAATCCACATCGGCGGATGTTGAGTATTAACTCCGATTGATGCAATGGAACAGACGACAGGGGACTGCACAACGCCACAGCATCCATCCCCAGATTCTCCAGCGGATTCATCATCCCAGCTGCCAATCAGACTGTGTTGTTTGTGATTAGCGTCTACCGACTACGGCAAGTTTGATCGAGCGGAAGCCGCTTTTGGACCGACATCATGAGTCTGCCTACCTATACATACTTGTGCCTGCTTCCCTTTCCGTGTCGTCTTCTGTACCACGCACTCACTCTTTTCTGTACATGCATACCGTAATCCATTGAACAGCTCGTCAACATGGCTCACGCAGGCGAGGAAAAAGACTTGAAGGAGCTCGACCCAGTGGGCATCGCCACCAATTCTGAGATACATCCAGATCTGGTTGCCGAACATCTCCACGACTCCTCTGAAGAATATCTTCGAGACTTCGTTCACGAGAAATCCGCCCGCCATGAGGAGAAGGAGAAGGATCTCGCACACACGACAGAGCTCACTCGACATTCAACTGACGCAACCGACGTTACCTCCAGTTCCGAGCCAGCACAATCGGGAAAAGATACACGATCACGTTGGATGAGATGGAACCCGTTGAAACGGAACCCGCCCCCGATTCCAAAGATCCGAGGCCAGTCAAGAGAATACAACGCTAGTTTTTGGAGTATGCTCACGTTCCAATGGGTAACCCCAATTATGAGTGTAAGTCTTCCCATCCATCTGACGCAGTGTTTGCCCGTGCTGATCTGCGTAGACCGGATATGCCCGACCCTTGGAGTTTAATGATCTTTGGGAGGTCAATCCTGACAGGAGCGTTCATACGCTGACGAAGAAACTCAACGCCGCTTTCGAAAAGCGTAGGTTGGAGCCGAAAACTAAGCGACCACTTGTTTGGGCTCTGTATGACACACTCAAGGTTGAGTTTCTTGTAGGCGGTGCTTGCCAACTTACAGCCAGTGTAATTCAAGTCATTGCCCCATTCCTTTTGAGATATCTGATCGCCTTCGCGAGTAAAGCATGGGCGGCTCAACACACTCCGGGAGCACCTGCTCCGCCCATCGGTCACGGTATCGGTCTCGTCTTCGCCATCTCCATTCTGCAGATCATTCAGACTATGAGCACGAATCACTTCATCTACCGCGGTATGCTCGAAGGAGGTCAGGCGCGAGCTATGCTTATGTCGGTCATCTTCGACAAGGCCATGATGCTCTCTGGTCGTTCCAAAGCTGGAGGCAGGTCACAGCTAGAGACGCCACCACCAGAGATTCAGCCCGGAAGCGAGGAAGAGAAGAAATGGTACAAGAAGCTGCTCAAGAAGAAGACCAAGATGCCAGCCTTGGGAAAGCAAGACAAGGGTATTGACGGAGATGGAAGAGGGTGGAGCAACGGTCGCATCATCAACTTGATGTCCGTTGACACTTACCGCATCGATCAGGCTCTTGGCATGTTCCATATGATCTGGTGCTGTCCCATCCAGATCGCAATTACCTTGGTCCTTTTATGCATCAATTTATCTTACAGTGCCTTGGCTGGGTTCGCTCTTCTCGTCATCTGTATGCCACTTCTGACTCGAGCTATCCAAGGTCTCTTTGAACGCAGAATGGCCATCAGCAAGATCACGGATCAACGAGTCAGTTTGACCCAGGAAATCCTGCAAGCCGTTCGCTTCGTCAAGTTCTTTGGCTGGGAGACTTCCTTCCTCGACCGCATCTTTGCCATCCGGAAGCGCGAGGTCCGATCGATTCAGGTTCTACTTGCTATTCGTAACGCCATCAACGCTGTCTCCATGTCCATGCCCATCTTCGCTTCCATGTTGGCGTTCATCACGTATTCCTTGTCACACAAGGAATTGAATCCCGCCCCTATTTTCTCCTCCTTGGCTCTGTTCAACTCCCTCCGAATGCCGCTCAACTTCCTACCGCTGGTCCTTGGACAAATCATCGACGGCCTTGGCTCCATTAACCGTATTACTGCTTTCTTGTTGTCGGAAGAGCAGAACGAAGATACTGTCATTGATCCTGATAACGTGAATGGTATCGTCTTGGAACATGCCGACTTCACGTGGGAACGAAATCCAAGTCAGGATCCGGACCAGGTGCCTGGAGAGGACCCTCGCTCCAACAATAAAGTCAAAGCTGACAGAAAGGCCGAGAAAAAGGCCATCAAGATTGCAGCCAAACAAGCTAAGAAGAACGCTGCCAATGGTATCGAGAACGATCATGGCGGACTTGACAGTGCCAGCACTTTGACCGAGATGCCGCCCTTCAGAATAACTGACTTGGACTTTGCTGTCGGCCGCCACGAGTTGATGGCCGTCATAGGTACTGTCGGGTCCGGAAAGTCCTCCTTACTGGCGGCCCTGGCCGGAGACATGCGAAGGACTGCCGGTTCAATTACTATGAGCGCAGGTCGAGCCTTTTGTCCGCAATATGCATGGATTCAAAATGCCACGGTAAAGGAGAATATCGTTTTCGGTCGACCATTCAACCAGCAATGGTATGACAGCGTTGTGGACGCTTGCGCTCTTCGCCCTGATTTTGAAATGCTTCCACATGGTGACCAGACGGAGATCGGGGAGCGAGGTATCACTGTTTCTGGCGGCCAGAAGCAGCGTCTTAACATCGCTCGAGCGATTTACTTTGATGCAGACATCATACTCATGGATGATCCACTCTCTGCCGTTGATGCTCACGTTGGACGGCATATCATGGACAATGCCATTTGCGGTTTGCTCAAGGGCAAGTGCCGGATCTTGGCCACTCACCAATTGCACGTGCTCAATCGCTGCGACAGAATTATCTGGATGGAGAACGGCACCATTGAATCCATCGATACGTTTGAAAACCTCATGGCGCACAACGAGAGCTTTCAGAAGCTCATGGCAACGACAGCCGTGGAAGAGGAGCAGGAGGAGAAAGAGGAAGTTGTCGCGGATAAGACTGAGGATGAGACGAAGACGCAGAAGAAGAGAAGCAAGAGAGGTGCTGCTCTAATGACTGTCGAAGAGAAAGCTGTGGACAGTGTGGGATGGGGCGTCTACATTGCGTATATCAAGGCTGCGGGTGGATACTGGGTCGCCCCAACGGTATTTGTCCTCCTCGTACTCACCCAATGCGCCAACATTGCAACGAGCTTGTGGCTGTCATTCTGGACTTCCAACAAATTCCACTACCCGGTGGGCTACTACGTAAGTTGCCTTCTCCACCGCATCACGGCCATACTAACCAGTGATAGATTGCTGGATATGCTGGACTTGGTTTCCTCCAAGCTCTACTCATGTTCTTGTTCTCGCTCAGTCTCTCAATCTTCGGTACCAATGCCAGTAAGATCATGCTGCGCGACTCCATGTACCGAGTACTACGAGCACCGATGTCCTTCTTCGACACCACACCGCTTGGTCGCATCACCAACCGCTTCTCTCGTGATATCGACACCATGGACAACACACTCACGGATGCCATGCGCATGTATTTCATGACTCTTGCCATGATCATCGCTGTGTTCATCCTCATCATCTTCTACTTCCACTACTTCGCCATCGCTCTTGGCCCTCTCTTCATTGGCTTCTGCATGTCCGCCGCCTACTACCGAGCCTCTGCTCGAGAGATCAAACGCCATGAGTCGGTCTTGCGAAGTTTTGTCTTCGCCAAATTTAGCGAGGCTGTTTCTGGTGTAGCCACTATTCGCGCGTATGGCCTTCAACACCATTTCTCCGAATCGGTCCGTAACGCAATTGATGGCATGAATAGTGCCTACTACATCACTTTTGCCAACCAGCGATGGCTCAGCGTTAGACTTGATGTTATCGGTAATTGCCTGGTCTTCACCGTTGGCATTTTGGTGGTTACCTCGCGCTTCCAAATCAACCCTAGTGTGAGCGGCTTGGTTCTCTCTTACATTCTGTCCATCGTCCAGATGATTCAGTTTACAGTCCGCCAACTGGCCGAGGTGGAGAATAATATGAACGCGACGGAACGTATTCACCACTACGCATCCAACCTTGAGGAGGAAGCACCTCTCAAAGTCAAGGATGTGCGCGATTCATGGCCGGAGAAGGGCGAGATTGTTTTCGATGATGTGCGGATGCGCTATCGTGATGGTCTACCCCTTGTTCTCAAGGGCCTCACGCTGCACTGCAAGGCCGGCGAGCGCATTGGTATTGTCGGCCGAACCGGTGCTGGCAAGTCCAGTATCATGAGCACGCTCTTCCGCATGGTCGAGCTCTCAGGTGGTTCCATTTCCATTGACGGAATCAATATTGCTGAAGTCGGTCTCGGAGATTTGCGATCGCGCCTCGCCATCATCCCACAAGACCCAACGCTCTTCCGAGGAACCATCAGGACCAATCTCGATCCCTTCAACGAACACACTGATCTGGAATTGTGGGGTGCGCTCCGCCAGGCAGATTTGGTGGGTGCAGAAGCCCAGATGGAGGACAAGACGGCTCGAGTTCACCTCGACAGCGCGGTCGAAGAGGAAGGTCTCAATTTCTCGCTTGGTCAGAGACAACTTATGGCTCTCGCCCGCGCATTGGTTCGCGGATCTCAAATCATCGTATGCGATGAGGCAACCTCGTCCGTCGACATGGACACGGACCAGAAGATCCAAAAGACGATTATGGATGGTTTCAAGGGTAGAACTTTACTGTGCATTGCGCACAGGTTGAAGACGATCATCAACTACGATCGCATCGTAGTCATGGACCAAGGCAGGATCGCCGAGGTGGACAGACCCGTTGCTTTGTATGAGCAGACTGGCAGCATTTTCAGGGGGATGTGCGAGAGGAGTGGTATCAGGAGGGATGATTTTGATTTTTGAGTAAGCACTTTATGCGCAACGACGAAGATGACTGATGACATTAGCCTACTGCTTGGGAGGACATCCTGATGGATAGATGAGCGTGGGAATTGGGAGGAGGATTGATTTGCATATGCGAATGAGCGTTGCTATACATACATACACATTGGATTTGGCAAAACATGGAACGAGCAGGGAAACCATGCCATATAGAGAGCAAGTCAGCAAGCACGTAGAAGTAGTAAAACATGAATGATAATTGTAAATTGTATGGATCAGGCGATTTAACATGTTTTGTTTTTTCGGTTCAGACAGTGCTTGCAAGGCAAGCGGGAGGTAAGGGAAGAAGATCGCCTGCTGTTCATTACTTATCGAGACACACGAAATAAGATAGGGGAACCTCGACTGATTGCGAAATAATACTCCGACGAGTCGAGACGAGTCGAGATGAATATGGGAGGGCGGCTAAGAGAAGCTTGAGTCGAGGGTGAGCGCTTTTGACAAGCCATGAGCCATGGTAGCACACCAACCCCAATTTGTTCCCGTGCTCCATTATTCGCCTCTCGTCGCGATCTTGGACCAGTTGCTTGCTTGCTTGATGAGGCGTGTGGGATAGAATTATGTATGCATACATATGGCCGGCAGGCAGGCACTGCAGGTACCTCCTAAGGAAACTCGTCGTCATCGTCGTCGTCGAAGGCAATGATCAAGAGAGAGGGAGCCGCAGGGCATGAATGACATGACGTGACAGGCCCCCATGATTATTTGACGTGCATGATTTGGTTGACCTGTTATTTTCAATATAGGTTGTACCTTTGGTTGGGTGGTGGTTGAGGCTGAGGTGGTGCGCCGTAGGTACGTACCTCATTAGTTATTGACGAGGGTGGAGGTGGATGGAGTTTTCTGGATGGACTTTAGGCCCGGCTAGAACTAGGCTAGGCTAGTTTGGGGGCAGCTGGGCCTGCTCTGTGTCCGTGCTTGCCACTTTGTACGCACACGGATACGGATACGGATACGCACGAGTGAGGCTGGGTGAGGCTGGGTGGTGCTTTGCTTTGCGACGATGCTGGGTTGCTCGTGATTATTGCCCATACTAGTTGTTATAGTGGCTGTCTATCCATGCGCTGCGTGCGATGGATGTTTGAGAATTGCGGAGAAGTATGGCTGAGAGAATGGTAGCTGGTAACCGTGCCATGACACTAGGACCACCACCGTCTATTCTTGTTTGCTCGTTCCTCACAAACAAGGACGGTGGCCGTCCTAGTGCCT